>LQRL01124501.1:14876-28327 GCA_001703475.1 Hydroides elegans
TATAGTAAGATATCAAGTTTCTGGTCAAAATTGAAACAAACAGCTTCAGATTATTAAATTGTTCGGTTTTCGTATAGTAAAAGGTTGAAATAGCAAACACCAATGCAAATACAAGCATGAATATCTGCTGTCCACTAATTCAAGGTCGCGTGTTGAACACACCCACCTTTTTGAAGTTGTTATACCTCAGAGTCTACTGAAGGGAATTAGACTATATATCGTGACAATGTACTGAATCGTTACACCTATACACTGTTTAAATGGCATAATTTTCAGTTTTGAAATAATCCCTTAAACCACTTGGTAAAGTAGAATTTATGTATAATTTTGTCCAGTAATTCAAGGTTATGGTCTATTGCTATAGCAATGCATGATCCTTTCGATAGAGTCTAAATCTTATCAATGCGCCGTTGAAAATGTCTCTGTCTTTCTAACATGATCACCATGAAAGGCCTCTCAATATACAGTCACTTGCTTTAATTTGGAATATTAAGTTGAGAGACCCATGGATCTGACATACATGGAATATCATAAATAAATTGGATTGTGAAACATACTACAGGGTACTAGCTTCCATTTGACATAACTTTCATTGAAATCGACTGAGTGGTTGTAATACAGTACCTGATTCTATCGACAGGGGTAGAGGATGAAATTTCACAAATTAGTGCATCGGTATACCGAGCCTCAATGAATACTGTTACTGTATCGTGGACAGTAGATTCTCAATGTGCATATCTTCTATTGTTTTTAAAGGTTTACTTTATTGTACCTGATAAAAAAAATGTAATTTTTACTGATTTTCATGTTATGTCTTTAGTTGATTTAAATCGGATATCACAATCGATCGAATGATATGATTGGCAACATTTTTTCAATGTCCATTACATTATCCTTAACATTATTTGCATTACCATAACAATACATTTTCTGACAACCTCAAACTGAATGAAACGTATTCATTATCAAGTAAATGGACTCTAAAAATATTAATTTGGTATCATTAAAAATCTAATCATGGCGAAAGAGTACTGATTATTCAAAGGAAGATTCAGGTATACCAATGCACTAATTTGTGAAATTTCCTCCTCTACCCTTGTCGATAGAATCAGGTATTGTATTACAACCACTCAGTCGATTTCAATGAAAGTTATGTCATATTGAAGCTAAAACCCTGTAGTATATTTCACAACCAAATCTATTTATGATATTCCAGATTTGTCAGATCTATGGGTCTCGCAACTTAATATTCCAAATTAAAGCAAGTGACTGTATAAATATGAACGTTGATCGATTCGATTCCCCGATTGGAATTCAAGCATTATAAGTGATGGGTTTACCGTTTAGTCCATACTATAATTCCAATAATGTGTACTGCACATTGCGCTCTGCAAATGATCCTTTAGATAAATCTAATCAAACCGCAAATGCATGGTTATTATGTTAAACTATATCTTTGATATAATCTAGTAGCAGTTTCCATAACCTATGAAAATACATTTAATTCTAATTCATAGTGATGATTTCAATAAACATACAATACGTTTAGCCTATTGCAATAATGATATTCATCCAAAAAATCGTATCAGTCAATCTGTGTATTTTCTTATTTAATTTTAGTATGCACATGTAAGTTGTCAATGAAAGAAAACCGCTTGCATAATTATTTTGTATGAAATATTACTGATGTATCCTAATCGAATAACACCGTATGTTTACGATTGTGTTGAAATGAAATTCCCTTTCATATTTATATTCACTGGACTAAATGTAGCCCCTCTAGCTGCAACTACATTCTGAATTTCAAGAGTCTACTCCTATCCTAAATATGCACAATGTTGGAAATGGGAGCCGATTTCGAGGCTAAACACGGAAGGTCCCCATTCACTTTACATGGTTGACTTAGCCGTTTTTAGCCTCGAAATCGCGAAATGACAGAATCTTGAGATAGACATCGTCACGGGGTGCACAATATCGGTAATAGTATTTGCGGCAGCTATCAACCTTCTAGTCAAAAGCACAGAAAACAAATCAAGAGGAGCCGTAACAAAGTCAGGCAAAGTCCAACCCCCAACGCGACCATTCATGGACGACATGACGTTGATGGCTAAGTCGATTGTCCAGGGCAGATGGATGCTGAACGACCTGGTGGAAATTTTCACCTGAGCCAGCAAAATGCCGGAAAGCCAAAGAATTTCAAAATAGACGGAAACCCGATACCTACAGTAGACGAAAAACCTATCAAGTGCGGCCTAAACCGTTAAACGCTAAACTCTAGCAATAACGTAGGGTTAGAACCGCGCGGCACTCCCAGCTTGCAAAAAAACACCATCGTGACCTCATGCTGACCTCGTATTAGTGAATTTTAGGTTGACATGAGCTCGTGATGAGACTGTTCAACCGGGGCTGTACGTACCTGTCCCAGTCTTCAGTGCATCCGTTGAACGATCGCCAGGGCACATCGGGCCAGAAATAGTCATCAATGCATCCCCAGTACATACCTTTAAATAACCAATTTAAAAGAATCAGATACAGAAAAATAAATGACTCAATAGATATGTGCAATATATGACTATCATCGCTTTAGATTCGAAGAAAAAGCTTTGAATTGATATATGCAATAAATAATCATATTTCGATTTTTTCCACAAAAAGGTGTTCCTATTTTTATAGATAGATGAGCTCACTTTGCTTATTTAACAGGCTAGAATCATAAGAGGAACACCTTTTATGAGAAAAAAAGGAAATTAGTAAACCGAGCTGGTATATATGACCAATGTCTAGTCTTACTTCTGTTCATTAGGCATATATCTCTTAATAAGAATAAACCACAAATTACCGAAAACATTTATAAAAATCGACAAAAAATATAAAAAGGTATTCCTTAAATTCTTGAAGCAAGATGGCCATTTTTGAAAGTTTGAGGCTTGATGAAATTAGAAAAAAAGGAACATCTTTGTTTATGAACACTTCGCGGTGTGTTATTCATTTAACTCGAAACTGAATTAATTTCTTGAAGCTAGAAGGCCATTTTCGAAAATTTGAGCCTTGATGAAATTAGAAAAAAGGAACACCTTTGTTTATGAACACTTCGCGGGGTGTTATTCATTAAACTCGAAACTGAATTAATTTCTTGAAGCTAGAAGGCCATTTTTGAAAGTTTGAGGCTAGATGAAATTAGAAAAAAGGAACATCTTTGTTTATGAACACTTCGCGGAGTGTTATTCATTAAACTCGAAACTGAATTAATTTCTGGAAGGTAGAAGGCCATTTTTTGAAAGTTTGAGGCTTGTTGAAATCCGAAAATCAGGAACACCTTTGTTTATGAACACTTCGCGGGCTGTTCTTCATTAAAGAATAGGGAATCTGAATTTTACGAGGACGTATCTGTTTTACGAACATCTTTAAATGCAGATTAGGCATGGTTAGAAACATGAAACATAGAAAATACATAGAGAAAACAATTGTCCATGACAAGCAGAGTACGAGTCTGAGTCAAAATATAACCTACACGATCATACTCTCAACTAATTCTCAAAAAACGCGTGTTTGTAAAATACAGATTCCTCGTAAAATCAAGATCCTCTTTTCAACTTGAACTCACGATCGTTGGGATCCTGCCGAATGAAGCACTTGCCCTCATCCAGATCGATCTCGCATTTTCCCGTTCGACCCGGATAGCGAACGATAAAGTCCTCGCAGCCTTCTTTGGCGCAGTCATGGCAACTGATTGTTTGTGCTAGATAAGCAAAACATCACTTTAACATGTTACATTTTAGTTACGTATTGTTGTCAGGTAAAATATTGTCATTATCAAATTATAAATATAAAAAAATAATAGAAATTTATGGTCTTGAAGATTTCAGAAGTATCAGACTTTTTCTATGCATAAGAAACAACTTTCAATTGAAACTAGAACTGTGTTCGGTGGAGCACTAATGGCCCGCAACAATGACTTTATTTAATAGCGTTTAATGTTATACAAGATAAACAACATTGCCCATTTAAAGGTACTGAAAAGTCTAAATAATCATTTTTTTTTCATAAAGCAAAAGCAACTGCTTCAAAGCATAACAATTTTATGCAATCAAAACGAGTTTTTCATTCACGGACACAAGCCTGAGCATATAAGAAGCTATTTCATATATTCTAAGAATTTTCGTTTGGTAGCTCAAACCTATGAAGCAACGCAAAGCAGTGCTTGAAGCTTTTGTAGCAATTTGAATATTTTCTACGATGAAAATATCGTGTTTTTTTTTTTGCAATATTTTTCTCCAAATGCGTTTATAGTTATAGCGATATGTTTATATTATTGCTCGAACAACCCATATCGTTTAAACAAGTACGATTACATACTGCTTGCTTCTCTAAATAGATGCACTCATGTCAGTTTTACTCATACTCACTTGAGTGTGCATTCATAGCTGAATATAAAGAGCAAATGAAACGAAAATGATATACATGTAAACCATGATCTTTATTATCAAACTCTTTATTTAGAACATAATTCATTAACAACTACGTGTACAATTAAATATATATATATATATATGCGAATTTAATGACAGGTAAATGGCCGCTCGGCAAGGGTCGTCCGCTTACGGACGCGAAGACGTTTTTTTCTTAATTTGGGTCAATATGAAAGTTTTCCAGAGACCCTTTTCGTCCCAACGTCGGATGAGCATCCGTACAAGTATGATTTCGACGCGCGACTTCGAAGCAAGATTTTTCATTCTCCCAAATAGGAGTGTCGTCTCAATGTCCGATATATACTGTCCAAAAGATCTCAAGCCCCCCACCAGTTTTACCGTAAGCGTATGAGGAAAAGAACACTTTCAAAAGTTGTGATTAGCATTGAATAGTTAATAGTTTTTCATGTTTTCTTGTGTTACTCGGTACATCAATATGTTAAGTCTATCCATGAAATCAATTAGTTTCAAATGAATCCGTTCAATCCGGCTGTTTTGAGCAAACGTGAGATACCCCGTTTGCCATTACCATCACAATGGCATATCGGGTACCTTCGATTCCATCGTTAATCAACCCACTGAAACAAATCCAATCATGGCGAAAGTAGCCATGGGTACACTAAACACATTTTTAAACAATATTCTGTACCAAACACAATAAACAGATTTGTTTACAAATGCAAACAATACGTTTTAAAACCGTGTACTACTGCATAGTTTAATGGTAAAAACAGGAGGGGGGGGCTTGACTTTTTTTGGGCAGTTTATCTTGCTGAGTGACATCACATAGGTTCAATAAGTTGATAAAGTGTTTGATTACGTTATTAATCAGCCGATTATTCAATTTTGTACAAAAAATTCCTTTACTTAGAAAAGAAAATACAAACCTTTACAGTTTATCCACGCATTGAAAATTAGAGCAAGGGCGAGGTAGTACAATTTGATATCCATGTTGTTAAATTTTCTTATCGTATCCTTTGTAAATCAGTCCTTAACATGATAATAAACAACGTATCCTAAATCATGATTGATATATAATTTTACGTCTTTGTTTTCAAGAAAATATTCTTACAAGAAATTTATAGCATTGTTCATAGCTTAACAAAGGTATATTAAGAGTCCTAAATGGTAGGTTTTTTTACTTATTTACAATAAAAGGCGAAGTACAGCTGTATGATCATATGGTGAAAAATAATGTTTGTGACACATGATTTGTAGCAAACAAAGAGATTTGGATGATTACCAAATAAAGAAGAGCCTATGGTTTATATCACACCTTTGGTTAATCTCGTTAACAGAAAATGAATTACATGTGCTATATAAATATGCCATTTCGTCTCAATGATAGAGCAATGATGAGTTATACCCCTGCAAACAAAATTTATGATATATTGTTAATAAAAGCCTGGATTAAGTCAGCTTTGAATTTCTAGATTCAATCAATTTGGGTGAGTTGGATTTTGGGTGAGTTGTCCTGATACTGGTGATGGATAACCCCCTTCCCGGTGGTGGGGGGAGGGGGGGGGGTAGTGCCCTATGTATAGAGCCCAGGGGGTGCCCGCATGGGTAATGACAAGGGGTGACCACCGATTGAAGTAGATTTTAAGAAATACATACAATATTAACCAACGGACCGGATTCGTTAATCCGGCTCCCAACAACAACAACAACAACAACAAAAACAACAACAAAAATAAAAAAAAGTTGTTAAAATATCAAAAATAATTACATTAAATAATAATATTGCAAAACGAAATAAATAATTATTAAATATAAGAATAATAATAATAAACAATGAAAATAAATACAAATATTTCGGTCTCGAATAAAATGAAAATAATCTTGTATTTTTTATTTCATCATTATAATTAGCATCTAATTATTCATTAATTCTGTTGCGACTTATTGTTATTAGGGTGTTGGATAATTTTCGGGAAAGGGGTGAGTTGTGCCCGAAGGGGGTATTGCCAGGGGGGGGGGGCGTTTTGGATGGACTAGCGCCGCGCTCGAATCCGGTCCGTTGGTACATATTGCATGTATTTCTAAAAATCTACTCATAGAAATATTTCAACGCGTTACAGGGACTAAATCTTGAGTTTTAAGCTTTAATTTATCAAAGACCTGCAACAAATACAAATGGAAAGATGCACACCATTTACCAACTTCATACACGAACATAGCATATATAACTCAATTATTATTTATCACTGAGTGTCCGCTCGTCCAGTGACACCAAACAGGACACAACAGGCGAGACGAAAAAAGTAGTTCGGTGCCAAGTTGGACACTGCTCAAATAGACATCAAGCGAGGACATTGTGGTCAGCAGGTGTTATAATGTTAACACAGATGCTGCAGAACTGTACCCGTATTCTGCGCTCTATTTAAGCTTAACCTTACCCTTAAAACCAATGTAAAGGGGTGGAGAAAAGCGTAAGTTTAAGATTAAGGTTAGAGCGGAGAATATGGGTCCTGGTGTTAAGTGTGCTTATATAAGGTTATTTTGTTAGCGCTTTGTCATATTATGAGTTCGTTAATTCAGAGTATTTATCATAATGTTAACACAAATGCGGCAGAACTGGTGTTCAGTGGGTTATTTGTTTCATTGCTTTATCTTATTATGAGTTCGTTAATTCCAATAGCTTATTATTGGGTTTGTTCCATTTGCATTAATCTTGGTTCATGGATGGAGGTTTATAACAACTTCAAACATTTCAACATAAAGAACAGTTAGGTATAACACATTTAAACTAAATTTTTGCTGGGGTATGCGTCTTGTAGACACCATTTATAGTTTTCCACGGAATATGCGGATGTTATATGTAAAAACAAATGCCGCCAAAAATGGTGTTAAGTCTGCTTATATAAAGTTATTTTGTCCATGATTTGTCTTATTATGAGCTCGTTAATTCCGATCACTTATTATCTAATTTGCATGATTCTAGGTTCATGGGAAAAGGTGTAAAGCAGCTCAAAACTTTTTTTTTTGCATAAAGAACAGCTAGATAATAGCAGAATACCTCACGAGCTATTCGTCACGAAAGGTGATCCCTAGCAAATCCCAGCTGGCTTGGAGATTTTGAGGAAATTCGTTCTAGCTTGGAGATTTTAGCAGTTTGAGGAACAGATTTTCAAAATCATTTCTTTATTTTGTAATCATCATCATCATGAGAATAATTAATTGCGAAAAGATTTTAATTGCTTACAATTGTCTTAAAACCTATTATAAGCTATTTATGATATATGACTAAGTTATATTCAGCAGTTTAATTATTGCAAAATGTGTTCAGTTTCTGCTCCAGCTGGCCAAAAAAGGGGGAACAGTTCAGCTGGCTTGGAAATGAACACCTTTTTGCAAAAAAAAAAATATGTTCAAAAAGACAATCGAGTTATTGGTCGTCTTAGTAAAGTTGTTTCTATTTGATTTTACAACTTTTTGAAAATTAGTCGTGGGGTACCCTTCTATATACATTTAAACTATATGTTTTGGCTGGGGTATGAGTCTTGACTAGTTTTAAATACGAGTACCGGTAGTACGAAGTTTTAACCTTTATAGGAGTCTATATCAACTTTTAACCATTTTTACAAAATAATTGATTATGGTTAAGGCGACTGATACTCAAAGTTTGAACATATGTACCATACATTAAGTTTGTAAGTTTTGAAATTTGGCTAAATGCTATACTGATATGATACAATAAGTTGTCAATCGATGGGTTCAACGTATCAGTGAAATATGTTTGTCTATTGAATAATATTATTTTTGAATTGCGTAAAGTATAGCACACAACGAATTTTTGTTGTATTTATCTTAAAAACTAGCACGTATTTCATCAAGGGCGCAAAAAAACAAAGGTTGATTGCATTATTATTCTATTTGCAAAAATACACGAAATATATCACATTTAAAAATGCAAGTCAAATACACCATCAGCAATTCTTAATTGAAGCTTACATGAAAATAGTGCATTACATTACATTAGTGACTGTTAATCTCTAGTGTCTAAAGCAAAGGCAGACCAGGAGCTAACTGATCATTTCATAGCTTCATAAAGAATACCGTAATTTATACAGTTAATATCTCATAAAATAAATACACGGCATATTCGTTAACTAGTATGTACATTGAAAATACATCATGAAGAAGCCGTATTTATGAAGTTATTGGCACGAAGATGGGCATTTCAGATGAAATCTGAAATGCCTGTCTGAGTGCCAATAAATTCATATGTACGGCTTCTGAATGTTGTATTTAGTTTATTACATGTCTTCAAAAGCAATTTGCATGCCATTCTAGTGTGGGTTTCATTGATCAACATTGGAACTATTTTTCGAATGCGGAGTAGAGTAAAACGGTATATTATTCTTGAAATATTTTGATTGATAAGAAAAATATTTTTTGTCAAAAGACTTTACTTCAGTTTATGACAATGTAGACCTCCTGATCATTAAATGCACCACCCTAAAACGCGACCAGCTTTTGAACCACTTATTATGTTTCATAGAAATAGCACAACAAGCATATGTGTTTACACCAAAACATAAAGAAGAATAAACATTCTATGAAGAATAAAAAGTGGTTCAAAACTGGTCGCATTTTAGGGTGGTGCATTAAATGGTTAGGAGTTCTAAATAATATGATGGCATTTAGCTAAAGTTGTGTGTTCAAAGGCCTAACTTTCAGATATATTTGTGCAATAATTGTTGTCTTGTTAGCTAAATATAAACTCTACAATGTAATCCACTTGTTTGTATTATATGGTGATGATTCGAATTTTTATAAATACATATATTGAGATACTTTAACACTAAGAGCTTTGATGTGATTTATCATCCCCCCCCCCTCCACGCGAGCTCTGAAACTAGCCAAAAAGGTTCAACAATATTTTTTTCATTAACAATAATTTATGTAACAGACTGACATGTCTCTATAATCAAATAGAAAAAATAGAAATGTCAAATTATGCATAGGACGTCGCGACATCTACTACAAAAAATAAACGTTGAAAAGTCAACATAAAAACGTTTCATTACGGAACGTTGGTTTGATTTATATAGCTATATAAACATTATTTTGTAGCGACTTCAGATTAATCCTTATACCAATCTTGATTCGTTGTAAATAAAACATTAATAACATCTTAAAGACGTCGTATGGAATATTATGAAATAGAGATGAATTGCAAACCATGACAACGCTTTGAATTTGTTGGGAAACACCTTTTTGGGAAAAGCTCGTGAGGTGCTCTTCATTAAACAAAATGTTATCCATTGATTCGATGTCATGTGGACAAAACCAGTTCACATAACTGATATGTGGATCATTTATAACAACAAAAAAGGATGAATATTTCATAGATAATTGAAGCTCGTTCTATTCATCAAATTAGTCGTCAAAATATTAAAAAATAATATGAGTTGGAAATTCTACGCTTGTTTTACATTGTTGCGACATTGATAAATCAGCAGTTATGTGATGAAAATCATCCTCTTGGTAGGCATAGGGTGGGCATATACTTTGTTTATAGAATGAATAATGATACATCCGACACAAAGTATCGTATTTTGTTATAATGTTATAATGTATAACAAAACCCTATTAGAATAAAAGGGTCCCGTCAATGGATAAATTAGATATATGGGATATCTTGTTAGCTGTGTAATTTATTATAATAACGATCATTTGTTATCTTATTTTGTTGTTGAACAGTTTTTATTCTATTTTACTACAGTAACTAAAACGTCAAATAGCAACTTGATAGCATTAAAACAAACCTTTGAATTTATCCAAATCAAATAAGGTGCTTATACATTCCTATTGGTTGTTAAGACATTCACATTAGATTTATTGCAAACATATTGCTAAGTTGTTGAAACTTGTTGTCAAGAAATTGACATAGGTCGCAAATGTATTAACAAGGGGCTTTTTAAGCATTGAATTCTTAACTATTTACAGTGTTTATGAAACATCATTAAAAACTGACATGGGAGATTGAGTTTATTAGATATGATGCTATGTATATTCGTATGTTAAGATAAATTCGCGTTTAAGAATAAAAATCTTGTCTTTATCTTACACTAACTCCCAATTATGCGGAATTGATAGCTTCAACTTATAACTTCCATTTCAACATGTATATCTTGCGCAGATACCATATTTTTTCTTTTCCGTTTGAGCTTGCCCTTTCCCTTTCTCGATTTACCGTTTTTTGGTGTCTTGCACTTTTTCGGTACTTTTCGGGATTGACGTCGAACTTTTTTCACTTGCATTAGGTTTCTTTTCAGGCGTTGCATTTCTTTTTTGTAGGTGGTTATATCAGCTATAATTACAATTCCGACCTCGCAACAAACAAGGATCATTGCAAATGAACCGATTACATCGGCAAATGATGCTTCTTTTGTTTCTGGGGTCGCATCATTTCGGTTGATTTGAATGTCTGCAAAACATTAGAATCACCCTTTTAACACCCTGTTAATACATTTTGTAAGGCAAAATGATTTTTATATAGTTGATATATACAGCACTATCATTATTTTGGTTTCTTCATCATCCACGTTTCTACGAGAACGTAACATTTTGATAAAATGAAGAAATGTTTATATATATAATATCTATAGTTCTTCATTTTTTCAGTTTAATTGATCAAGACTATAGTAAACAGTCTTGAAGTTGCTATTGATAAGTCGTATTGGTAATTCGGAGTCAATACTATTACCAACATCTAGAAGTACAAATACTTTTACAATACTTACATATACATTCTTGTATTGTCGGGGTCCAGTAACCATTTAGACACACAGAAATCCTCTTCTTTTTACCGCCGCCAAACACGAATTGTGATTTGCATTGATACACAATCTGCATTAGAGACTCGTTTTGTGACACTATCACGTCAAAGATAAGGTTTAACCAAGTTGGTAAAATATAACAGGGTAGAGTGTGAGTTGGTAGAATAAGGCCACCAGTCTCTTCTTTATCGTCGTTAGTGCCATTTTCAGCCGTCGAAACCTCTGCGTGCTGTGTATTTCCATTAGCCTGATCAGTGATTTGGGAAGATTCTTGAGTGTATGTAGGACTCCAAGTTTCTCGAGTAGATTCTAAAGGATAGGGCGAAGTAAATGCAACCGTAGAATGCCGTATGACGGTCTTGTATTCTGTAGTCGCAAGATCAGGTTTTTCTGTAAGCTCTTGAGATGGAGTTGACATAGCGAGTTGTGATGTAGAACCGAGATGATTGCTTGTTTCAATCGAAACTCCATCAGTATCAGGGATTGGCGTCGATTCATCAATGGGGATTGTTTGTGTAGGTCCCATGACCGTAGGGTCAGAAGCGTTTGTGGTTTCAAGCGACCATATGGTCGAGAGTGGAGCTGACAATCCCATAGAATCTATGAGAAATTGTTAGAAGAAATACGAAATATTGTTAATACGTACGCACTTGAATTAAACTGGCTTTCAAAACAGAACCTTAGTATTATATATAATTAGGTGAAGTAACGATAGCTTGTACAGCCCTTTGTTTTGTTTAAGAGAATGCTAGAATAACCTGTATGAAACTCTTAAAAAATCATGGAAATGGGAATTTTTATCTTATCATATAGCGCATCCTTTGGCTTTTTAAATCAACATGGCCTATCATTCTAGAAACAATTTTTATCTTAATAGCTAAATTACATAGGAACACGTTCAAAACATATTTTCATCGCATTACACAGGATTGTGTCGATACATCAATATTGCTACAGCAATCAATTACTAATGCAAACTGAAATATGGTTTAATAAAACATTATTTTACTTCTTATTAAGTCCGTTAATTACCTGTTGTGCACTGGATCTTCGTTGATTCAGGTAGGTCTGAGTCACAAAATCCCCATAAGGGCATATATACATCGACATAGTTGTGTACTACGCATATTCGGCAATCATCCGGTCCTACACACCAACTGAATTCAAAATCCACCCAATGAATATATTCCCCAAAGCTATTGTTCCACCATATCTCCCTTGAGATTGAACCTGTCTCCGCTACTGCTTGTTTAAGTGTATCCACTGTAAACGGGAACTCACACTGAGATCCGTCTGAAGCGGTGCCACCATAAGTTGAAATAAAATTCCATCCATATGATGGTTTGTGAGTTGTCAAAAGAAAATAGAATAGTTGTGAAAGTAATGCAACTGAGAAAAACTTCAAAGATGCCATTGTATGTCCTTTTTAAATTGCTTAGCTTTGGTGCATATTTCCTTACTATCTAAGTTGCTTCATTTGATATTATTATCCGGATTTTCTATTAGGTTTTGAAATATTAGCAGTTATATATATCCCTTATCTCAATTTTAAACAAACGTCTCTGTTTCTAAGTGCAACCATTAAAAAGTAAGAAAGAGTTGTTTCAAGAATGGGAGCTTTTTACAACCTAATTTACTTCTTATTTAAAGCCAAGAGAAATAAATGCTCTCTAACAAACATTACACACACACACTGATTGCTCAACTTATGTAATAGAACTCTAATGGGTGCAACCGATGACTTTTGATTGAAATTATAATTCATATTATCTAATATTATAATTGCTTTGAATCCTTTAACTGAGTGTTACATTTGCAATTGCAAGTAATGACGTATCATATAGCGTTTTAAAGTAAAAAAATATATACTTTACCTTTTAGTGGATACAAGATCAAACCTCATAGAAAAATTAAACTTTTGCTGTTTAATATGTATAGATAAACTTGACATCTGGTATTCAAAACTTAAATAATGCTTTTTTCGTTTCTATCATAAGCAAACATGATTATATTTATTATAAACCAAAGTAATTTTGTAATATTAGGCACACAACCTTTGGAGGGTCACACAATTCAGGAACTATATTTAATTTTAATCTTTATAAAATATATTTCATGATTAATTGTTTACGTTTCAGATGTCTGATAACCTTTTTGCCACTTTCGTATTTTAAATTGGTGCTTTTTTGGTTAT
>LQRL01124503.1:12417-31998 GCA_001703475.1 Hydroides elegans
GTCTGATAAATTTAGAAATAGTTTTTCACAATCTTAACTGTTAATGAATATATTCACGCTTTATAGAAATTCTTGTATAAATTTGATCTGAAAGGCAGCATTCGCAAAAGAAGCTTAATAAAGTCAATGTTAGGGCTGATAGTTATAAAGTGCACTTATAAAGAGGTAGTCAAACAGTTAATTTATTGATATAATCTTATATACCCAAGGTACGCGTTTTAAGTACATTTTTATCTACATATCTCTTGCCAATGTTGTATTTTTTTCTTGAATTAAAAATGTTGCTTGTGCTTCCACATTGGAAAGAAACATGTAAATGATTTGAATCGTTTATGTGAATGTTGCATATTGTATATACGTTCTAGTATTGGCACTATTTTGTCGAAAATAATATTTTAGAAAATATGTGAATTTGTTTTGCTAGCGATTTGGTCAGTATTTGCTTTGATCTGAATTCAGTTTGTTCTTCCGTTTGGTTTTGTCGCTTTATCGTGCGAGGTTAACCATTTGAATGGGAAAAGTAAAAGAGGTAATTGATATAAAGATTTGTTCGTACAGAGAAACAAATAGCTTCGTTTAGAAATAAAACAAAACAAATGAATAAAGAACGACGCACGATTTAATTGTTCAAGTTGTTAAGTTGGAATAGGCTTGTTCTAAGCGATAGTAATTATGAAAGAAATAAAAATCATGTCACGAGAAATAATGTTCTATTTATAGTAAAGGAAACAATATGCGAAATAGTTTATGACCTTGGACATGGGACTATGACTGGATTTACATGTTTCTTACGTAACTCTATTCAATGCAAGTCATGCCATGTTACACGGAATAATTGTTATGTATAACGTTACTTATGTCAATTCAATAAATATTCAAACAATGTAAATACGTATGATTACATAACTCGTGAGGGATATTAAAATCTGGAATATTCATGATCGTGAAATGTAATGTTCATTATTAAACGGCAATAATCAGCAAGATGACGTTGATTTTACCGACATAATGTATATCAAGTTCAAAATTAAGTATAATCGTAATTATATCATCCAAGACTGTTCTGAAAATATGAATTCCTACTTTTAGTTGTAAATATTAATGAGGGTATGTATCATACAGAGAAATTGTGAATAAAGTTCGAGTGAGTTCCATAAATAGACGGGTTAAAGGTAAACAGTGTGTCGTATCATTTTACGTTGTATAAATTATTGTTTCTTTGTAGTTCTTTGTGTTGCTTTCGCTGGCGAAGGTGTTGTACATGTAGTTCACACAAATTAAATCACTGATGGCATTTTTACAATACTTTTATATACTTGTTGTTATTATGTTTTTGCAGCCCAAGTTTGATACAAAAACAATAAAAAAAAAGGAAACTGAAATCAGAATCTTGTTATTTTTCAAGAGCTTTGACTAACGCTACAAACTTACGAAATATCAAGATATACAATCATGAGAATTATCTAATTATGGCACAACCCGATCCATCCTTGATTACATCATCGAAAAAAATGCATGCAAGCGAACTTCACAATTAATTGCAATATAAAGACATAATTTTATTTTAAAAAATGATCTCATGACATATTAATGTAAACTGTCAACTGGGTTCAAACCAAAGGATGGTCTAAAAATCTGAGGCAATGTGATGATTTGATTAACACACTCATACTTTAAACTGCCTAGAATCAAAAATCTGGTACAGCTTATTTACTGCAAAGATATCATAAAGGTCCTCATGATTGTATATGTAAGTGCAAATACCAAGACAGGTGTAATGAATTACATTTAAGACACATGGTTCATAAGTGAACAGGTGTCCCTCAGTTTCTAAGCTAATTTATATATTGGTAGTGAAAATGTAATGGGAACTTAAAGCTTGGTAAGGTAAAATTGGTGAAAATATCTGGGCCTTAGTTTCATACATATATAATGACATACATACATGTACCAAAATTAACATTAGATGAAAGAATATGCATATTAGCAATGAAAAATAAGTTGACATTGAAAAATCAATTAGAATGGAAATGTTATTTCAATTTAAATCACAGAAAATGAGAATATCAATATATGCAATGCATTTGATTACAACTGGCATTTACTCTACTTTTTCTGTTTTATTTTTTTTTATATTAAGATAACCTACATGTACATGGTTCACAATATGTCGTTTTTTTTTAAATACTATATGTTATTCCAAAACATATATTGAAAATGAAATCATCTAAAATAAGCTGCGTACGAAATAGATAATCATAATTGATATTTTCAATTGCAAATAAATCAGGGATGTAAATGATTTGCGCCATTTGTCCATAATGCAAAAATTAATACAACGGGCGCACTTCTGAAAAAGTAATGCGTCCCGTAAAAGCACGGTGAATTATCTGGTTTTATGGCTATTTGGCAGAATCATGTTGACTATAGCTCATGCCTCGCTGCACCATTAATAATTAAATATTTTATAAATGAGATGATATTCCAGTATAGGTTATTGTGTATTCATGTAATTTATATATTGCATTTTAACGAGTGTCAAATACATTTCCATACAAATAAATTCTTACATTCAATATATTCCAGTTGCAGATCCGGCTGTGCCTTCCAACCTAGCCAGAATAAATTGTTCTATCTCTCATATGGTGCTTTTTTATTATCGTTATAACCCTTTTTGATAACCCAATTTGATACTTTGAATAATAGATTGATTGATGTATAAAATCCAAAATAAAGATTAAGCTCGACATTAAGAGCACTAAACAAAAAAAAAATATATTAAATAAAAGTGTGGTAATTTTCAAGAAATTTTTTTTTTTCCGTTAAATAATGCGGCTAGAGTCCATCGAACTTATGAATTCACTACAACAATATTTGAGTGCATTTTTTGTATGCGGTCTGCTATGAAAGAGATCATACTGAACACAACAAAACAAGTACCCTTGCCCACTATTTAGGAATGATAAATTGAAGTAAGAAAAGTGAAAATAAAGATATGTTTGAGTACATAATGTACCGAGAACTTGCAAACCTGAAAATGCGCCTATGGGCTTGTCCGTCCACCTGTCGGGCCGCCCGTCCGTATGTCTGTCTTTCATACTGTCTGTCACGTTTGATATATGATACGATATACATACGTCTTTGTTATGAAGAATTCAAGTAGAGATCTAATAATAATCTAACTTATATACATAATAAATAAGGTTTGAAGATGTGTCTCGTCAAGGTACCTTGCCGATCGACTAACAATAAAAACGATCCATGCAACTTTATATTAAGTTTACTCATCATGGTTTTGTTTTTTACTTGGAATATGCTTAAGTTGTGAAAAACAATCATGTTGTTATCATTTATCATGCGTTTGGAGTAATATCTCATGAATAAATATACATGTAGATGAAATATATGAAATAAAACATTTTTTTTCTGTGTAAAATTGTGCTTAGTGCCTAGTTTATAATATTTCGCGTGCAACAAAATGTTTTATTTACTACACAAACCACAGTAGTTTTTATAGCACGCATTTTTTGGCAAAATATGTGCGTACAACATTGTTTTTTACTTACTACACGTCTCCTACAGTTTATATAGCACGCGCTTGTTGTGCGATATTTGTGTGAAAAGTTATGTTTCATTCACTGGGAAGTAATTATGAAATAAATACGCACTTTTAAATATCTTTTCGATTTATTGCTGAATTATGCATGAAGTGGTATTTCATTGCCATTGATCTATTTACCAATGTCGATCTTGTTAAAAATACAGTCTCGCGCGTTAACCACACAGACGCTAAAAGTTAAACGCTAAACGGTAACAACAAAAACGCTAAACGCTAAATGTTTAACGCTAAACGTCAAACGCTAAGCAAAAGCTGCAAACATGTGTCAGTGATGCATAAAGATCGTCATCATGAGTGTTTTTTTAATACCAATTAAAATGCATGGACTACAGGAGAGCCAATCTCAATTTGCAAACACAAGTATTTGAATGAGTTTTATTTTATATAAAGCCTCATTTATGCAAATTAAAAACACATTTTAACATATACTCGCCGTAACCACGTGACGGAAAACGCAAAACGTTAAACGCTAAAAGCTAGACGCAAGATGTTTAACGCTGAATCATGATATTGCAAACCCTTAAACTTGAAAAACAAAACAATAGAAATATTGTAGAGTTAGAACCGCGCGCAACTGTATATGTATTTTATCCGGGACAAAATAGAGAGCACTCCCCTTTTCAAAGTTCATAAAGAAGTGTTTCAAAATTGATCAATCCATAAACTCTTTAAATACTGCATTCAAACTTGAATTCAAACTACAAGACTTAGGTACACTTTTATAAATTTGTTTTTTTTTTAATTTTGTCCAAAAAATTGAATTCCATTTCATACAAAGATATGATGCTCGACAAGATAAACTAAGATATAACAAAAACTGGACATATATACAAGAGTTAAAATGTTTATCATAAAATGTGTTCCCCTGATTGTTCTTGGTGGTTAGATGAGCAAATTGAACTCATCTATCTACAAAATTAAGAACATATTTTTGTTACCGTTGCTTATCGAAATTTGTTTTATTGTATATCATTATGCTACATGTCACGTGGTTCACTGCTCAAATTAACACTTTAAAAAGGAGGTTGTGGAGTGCCCTTCTTTAAATGGATCACATGATAGCTAATTATTACTAAACACCATCCGTAATTGAACTGATTTATAACAATAACACAATATCACCATTTGAAAGCAAAGTCATCAATACTTACCCGTCATCAGAAGAGTAAACTTACGTTAACCCAGTTGCAATCAGCACATCATGGCAAACCTATCCATGTCAACTTTAACATGAATTTCAGTCGTTATTGTAAGTCTTTCCTAAGACCGTTGATTTAATCAAGTAAAAACGGTGCATTATTTAATCAATATTGGGTGGGTGATTTGTTCAGAATACAAAAAAGGCCTTCTTGTGAAATGTTGACTTTCACACAGTATTCATTCAAAAATGTTTAAATTACGCACAAACAAACGCTCAAAGGAATCCTCATTGCTAAACATAATGACGCACAAACGCAATATTAATATTGGAATTGTACTATAGCAGCATGAAAGCTCCGACCTAGTTTGTGAACGAATTAATTGTTATTGAGAAATACCTTTTTCACATATGTATGCTTAAAATTTTTATAATGATATCCTTATATGTATAAAATGTTTTTCACAAATTTATTTGTATACATTACTATCTTAATAAGAGCATCTATTCCGTTCCCGCCCTAAATTATGTAGTGATGTTTGACATGTATATCGAACAGCACGGAGTATGACCAATCACACATTTTTATCTCAAAATATGAAAGCTCGCGTACATCAAATTAAGAATAAGTCAATTGAAATAAGCCCATAAAAAATATATCGAACACGTCTGTCGATTTATTGACACCTCGACTCATTGTAAAAGGGACCGTCTCACAATTCGTCCCATATACGTCATTTTATGACATCACTGGGACGTCTCGTTTTTTTGACATCTTTGCGACGTCCTTATTACGTTGCGGACGTCGGGACGTAAAACTACGTGATCATGACGTTCTGAGGACTTTGTTTGCCGAGTGGGCAAGAACGACGTCACAACAACGTTTTTTAGACGTCAACGTCACGTCAAATTGTCAAAGTTGGCATTGGTATTGGTAGTCATATGCCTTTGTATGACAAGCATTAACCCGCGCCTTATAAATTTGGTTGATTACATAGGGACTGCGTTTTGCAATATTTTTACATTTAAAATAGTTAAATGCATATCTTAAATCCTACTTTTTATCATCTTATTTCATCTTTGGATTTTTATTCCCGCGCATTAATTATGATACATATAAAAAAAAAAACACATAAATGTATTTGAAAAAAAAATGAAAAGAGAATATAGCAAAATGACATGATGGTCTACTGAATATATACATATGACATGTATATTTATGTATCTCTACCATAGATCACAGGTTTACAAAATCGATGAATGTTTGACCTTTTATATATCCCACACACCGGATTATATGTAGGCGGCACTGGCGGTATTTTATGATGTTCATTCAAACATTCTTTTTCCTTGTACAATGGTTAAAGCTCTCCAGAAAAAGGGTCCAGGAAAATCATGTAGAATTGTAATATTTCAATTAAAAAAAATATGCAATCTATTAAAATTGATGTCAAAGAAACATCGTCGAAATTTCGAATCCATTGATTTAATTTTTATTCTTATACTCAAACTAGAACATATAATAAAATGCATTTAAACAGGTCGCGCATATCATGTTGCTATTGTAATATAGTTATTCCAATATTCACTATATTATCATTGTATTTAAATAGAAAATCCCATTTTCGTCGCCATATCTAATATTTAGATAGTTTGTATGAGAGAAATAAACACACAGCATCATGGTTTCTTAATACTTTATTTCTGTTTCAACCAATTACTCATTAGGAATCACATCACATGGGTGACGTCATTTATTGCACAGGATACCAGAACATGAATGATTCAATACGGGATGTTCAATTCAAATACAACTAGAATGGCAATCATAGGGTGCATATCTGCAATCTTCTTGATGTGTCGATTCACATATAAATATTGAAAATTATGCTTATACGGGCATATAAGCCGCTTACTTTAGACTAAATACATGGGGAATAATGTCCTAAGTATATATATATATGCCCTTAACTCCATTTTGACGAATAGGTAGTTACGATGTTTTACCTTGATATGCCAGAATTATTGTCGTTTCATTTTCAAACATCAATATAAGAGAGAGACTCACCGATTTATTTTTAAAGATTGATTTCAATCTATTTATTGTATCACGAAAGATGATGAAATATCTTTGAAATAAGCTTAATACACTGATTTGCATCAAAATGTTTACTCTGAAGTTGTAAGCAAGAAACCAAGAAAAAACTACTGCAAGCAAATATACAATCTCCTACCAGAATAAAGTATCAAGAAATCTAATGTTAATTAAATTATTCTCTCAAAGATTCGTTTAAGGACGCTACATTTATATATATCTGCCTTTGTTGATATATTCACAAATATAACTCTAAGAGTAAATTAATCGTCTGGGAAAAAAATCTTTGTTCTATTCTGGAAAAGTTACAAGCAAGGAAAAGCTGCTGCAAGAATAACGTTTTTCCCGAATAAATCGTCGAGTGCCCTCGATATAAAAGTGTAGAGTTACAAATGTAAGGTATGTTGACTGTAAGACTGCGAACAGAAAGTGATTATTGATTATGCAGTAGCGCGCCTTTTATAGCACCTTCCTCTCTTGCACAACTGCCTTTACTCGATGATGTAACTTTCTCTATTAAAAGTCGCTGTCACTCATCAATTAAGGACTGTCAATAAATGAGCGCGACTTGTCATTGGTCCATTTAAAGGGGCCTTGACTTGAGTGGCCAATGAGAGGCCCGAATGAGTCTCAGTGGTTTTCAGCGAGGCACACCATAATGATGGTTTCGACAATATTATGTTTCATAAATGCTAAATATCTCGATAATCATATAACAAAGGCTCATCAAAACCATCTATGCTCCATATCTATATTCTATTTATTGCTTTAATACATATAATTTTTTTTCAAGTTTGTCATATAACATATAGAAAAGTGTCGGACATGGCATTTAAAAAAAAAGTCGACTGATTTTAATACCTGCGAAATTTTCGTAAACGAAAAGATCGCAGATAATTATAATATATAATGAATATTGGAATAACTATATTACAGGCATATATATGGATAATTGTCCGATGTGCACCTCCCCTTTTGACCAACCTGGATCTTCCGGTTCGGCCCGGTTTACTAATTTTACCCTCGCGTCCAAATTGACGGATAACAGAGATAACACTTTGATAGATTTATATAAATCAAATTTGAAGGGAAAACTAAGTAACATGATGCTACAACTATCTTAGAACAGTCATTGAAACCTTTCTCTGCAAAAACATAACAAATGCCTGACAAGGCCATCAATATATTCAAACATCGTGTTTGACGCAAATATTAATTATCCGCCCAACAGTTCCTTGTAATTGCCATGTCCGTTAAAATATATAGGTCTGAATGTCGTTAGGTTATTGATTACCATGACTTTTGTTATCTTATTATATCTTATCATAAAAAGACTACTCGACAAATCCTAACAATAACATGAATACTGTTATATTCTGCACGTAAAAAATGCGGTTAAACCTGATGCGCTTAAAATATAGACGTTCTGATCGTTAAAAAACGCACTGATTTTGATCCAGGTGTGTGACTTTTCACCGTGATTCAAGATGAGTTGGATATTTGATCTCACCAAGGACTTTTGAACAACCACACGGTGCATAACCAAAGGTTGTCTATATACCGGTAGTGTTTTGTCGTGAAATGGTGTAATTAAATTTCTTGTTTATGATGTTATGTAACTGTATAGGCACGATATAATCTTATTTAAAACCAATTGTGTGAATAGTTTGACGGCCCATCTTATTTCATTCTCCGTTGTCTTGGAATCCTTGGAATTACCTTAGAATGGAAAAAATGGAGAAAAGTAAGAAATGAAAAGTAAAAGAAGGTTAAGGCCTAATCTAGAAGTAAACAGAATTCTGAAAATAACACATACTCCACCCCCTCCTCCGAAATACTAACATACTATGAGTATGTTAGTCGACGCCGAAATCCGTCCCAACAAACCTTCCAACCCTTTTACACTCATATCTATTTGTCGGTAATTTGTTCAACATCAAAGGCAACAATATCAACATTCGAAACCGTTTAGAGAATCATTTACTACCCCGTCCCCCTTTCCCAAAAATAACACCCCCGGAAAAATAAGAAATACTCCACCCCTTCCTCCGAAATTCTAACATATAACCAATATCACAGGTTGGTAAATCACAGTCTGATAGTATACGAAAAGTATAATATAGTGACAGTATAGTTTTCAATTTTCTATATTTTAGGTAGGGGATTAGGCACTCGCTTACTATAACATTTTAAGAAACTACATTTCAAGAACATACAAATATTATCTTCGAATTACCTTTGGTCCTGCCCCAGATCCCACCCAAACACCCATGCGAGGTATTCTAGACCTATAGATTTAATTATATTAATTTAATGGTGTGTGAAAAACACGTCTTTAAGCTCTTATTTTATAATGCAAGTGTAATTCAAGTGTATTCCTCAGACTCTGATTTTCCGTCGTGCCCGTATGGATATTCTTCTATTTACGTAACGGGAAAGCACGGCTACTCTGTCCCTTATTTGGACGTTTACTGGTATAATCCGTCAATACCAGCACCCACACACAGTCGCTTTACAAGAGATTGTGATATCAATATTTTAAATAATATTTTTTCTTTTATTCTAGGTTTTTTTAATGTTTTTATTAGTTGTTTTATTATTGCCTGGAAACCATTGGGGCAAAAGAGTTTCTTAGCCCTCACGATTCCTTTGATAACTCTGCTCTGTATACTCGTCGCTGCTTATAGCAAGCCTGGACCTTTAGCTTTTAGGAGAACCAAGCAGACAAGTAAATCTGCCGATCCCCCATTCTGCAACGGGATTGCAGTGTATATGTTTCAGCGAAACTTTTATTTTCAGCGAAACATTAATTTCGCTAGCGAAACTTTAAATTTACGGATTATGTAAATATTCTGTGTGGTAATGTTATTAAGTAAGCTTTTTATCACAGTTTATCTTATACATATGTATAGCAATATATTCATAGGTCACTTACCAATTTATTAAAGACTTTTTATTGAGTTCTACTCAATGATGTAATTGAAATAAGCCGATTGATCCCCAAGTTCAGTTCATGACTCAACTCACGGATAATCCTCTCTGATAGTGTGTTTTCTGTCACTAATACACATGATTGGATCAAAAGATACATGAAACATAATTATTCAAGGTCTTACCCCAAGTTATGACTGTTTAAGTATCTTTAATATACTATTTTTTCTAACATCATCAGAGAGATTAATCGTTCGCTAGCGAAACTATAGTTTCGCTTAAATCAATGTTTCGCTGCCACATATATATCACCTCCTCATTTACACATATGCAATTTGGTCCGGAAAAATAAATAGATTGACGGAAAAAAATTTCAATGAGTAGATTATAATGGTAAGCATTACGTTAAGTGTGTTTATGTACATTATGATGATGGATAATAGATCATTTTAATTTTATGATGTTTTAAACTGCTATTCAGATTAATAGATCAATCATATTTCTCATATTATGACTAATAGAACTACTAGGCTTAGACTTGTGAAAGGTTTTGTTATTTGAACTATTTATGTTCCAATATATTGTCTAGGCTATGTAAATGCAATTGTGGGCTAGAATTATTGAAAAATTATTTTTGCTCAAAATATATATAACTTAAAAAAATATATAATTGATAGGAATTATTGGAAAATGATTTTTACTCTAAATATATATAACTTGAAAAATATATAATTTGAAGTATAACACTGAATCAAACCAGTGATAAAACATGCTTTGTTATTATCTCGTTATTAAACTCGTTTTTGCCGAATTTGTACTGGAAAATAAATTAAAATGAACGTCAGACACTGCCCTGATTTTGGCGCTGTTAATGTTATACTAAAATTCAATCACTAAGTGTGTCTAAATAACTACAGATTAACATTGAAAATCACGTCTCATTTATAATCAAAATCTTAATACAACATTTAAATAAGTTTCATACTTCTAGTTTAAAAAGTGAATATCTCGATACACCCCTTTGAAATTACTTTGCCAAAACCTACCATCAGGACTGCTCCAATCGAATTCGATGAGGCAGACTGCACAAGAAATGCAATAAACAGATTGTGAAAATCCACACTTAAATATAACTGAATTGACAATAATATATGATTAATAAAATTTTAGTAAACCACTGCAAGCAATTACAATCACTTTTGGTATACCTATTCGCATTAATCAGTAAGAAAATAAAGAAATTAGCAAAAACATCCATGCTTATAACGTATTTTGTGATAAAATATCCAAGCCAGCTGGTATTAGCTGGGGAACACACTTTATGAGGCACAACTCGCTAGGTGCTCTTCAGATATAACAGTATCAGGCATCGGGCTGTGGACATGGGATTTAGTGAGCTGATGAGATAGAACGACATGACAAAGAGTACTAGGCGCATACTCCTAAATGTAATGTAATAACTAAAGCGTCGTTTCATCGCATAGAGCCTTACTTTTATTTTATATATGTTGCAATGACTGCGTTTCCTATTGCAATTGGCTGTTTACTGCACTGCAATAGCATGTATTTCTAAGAGACCTAAGTATGATTCCAAATACTTAAAAGTTGAAATTGTGAACAATGGAAGCAGTATACAATCAGCTGTCTATATATTTATATATAAGGCAACAAATCAAGCCTAGAGTCTACATATAAAAAATAACGCGAAAGCTAAAAAGAAGGGAAAGAAGTCATTGCCGGTTTTGTATAATGATAATGCTTATAATAGTGGTCTTTAAATCCCGCTTAATCTAATGTAAGCTTTAACGGTCACAATCTATTATTACCTTGGTCATTCATGCATGTGTTCATCAGTTTAACGGGCGGGGTATCTATTATACAATTAGTGCTCGCACTTCGTCTTGTGACATACACTTTGAATACCAAGTACCATATTGCACGTGTGTTACGTGCCACTATGACCTCCCGACCATTATGTCCTCCCGCTTTTCCTTTTGCCATTATGTCCTCCACAGCTCTACCATTATGTCCTCCGGTGACCATAATGTCCTCCCACAAATACCATTATGTCCTCCCGCTACCATTGTGTTCTCCTGTCCCAACCATTGTGTCCTCCCGACCAGCTGGGGAGGACATAATGGCAATAGGGTATTAGGAGGACATAATGGTCGGGAGGACATAATGGCACGTAACACACGTGTACACAACTGGGTGGGGAGAGGCAGGAGATTTTGTATGCAGTGCCCTCTTGCATACCATGATGATCGAGCTTGATCGAGAATCGAACCCATGGCCACTGGCCAGAAGTCAGACGCCTTAACCACTCGGCCAACATGTCTCCATATTAAGAGTAAGCTGTTTTAATTATTAATGATCCTATTAAAAAGTATAAAATATATACCCTTTTTATATTATCAGTTATAAGAAGGTTTTTTGGGGAAAGGGAAACTGGGTTTGGTGGAGGGGGAGATGGTGGTTGGAGCCGATGGGGTTTGATAGAATAATTGCGAAAGCAAGTATTGGAAGCGCAAATATCTGCCTGCCTGTATTTCTTTTAAATTTGTACATACACCCTATTCTATAAAGTAGCATAAATAAAGAAATAGTTTGCATAGTTTATATTGAAATGATTTGATGTTTATTTTCTTTTTTAAAATACACATTCATTCTAATATTACTATGGTGTCCCACTTTTTAGCAAATTCACAGATGCCAGTTACCTATATCTTTCCTTATTTTTGTCAACAAATATTATTGCCTCCTTTTCATTTTCATCAGTGTACATTTATAAGATATGAAACTATATTTTGTCTTGATTTCAAAGAGATATATTTATTTTAACTTACGTTAACTTACATATTGGGCAAAAAGTTCCCAGTTCATGATAAAATCTTCTACGTAATTTGAACGCTTTTGAAAATATGCGTTCTAAATTTTCAAAGGGTCAAAGTTGATTCAGAAAGAGAATTATTCTATCACTTCACATGTTTTCGCCAAGTGAGCTTGAACATTTTGAACATTTCAAATCATTGGGCATGCCTCTTCAAAAATATCGATTTAAGAGTATTTTTTCGCTCTAATCACTCGCTTGGATTCGTCACGTAGGTACCTTGGGATATTATGTAGCAGGAAGAGGAACATTGAGGAATAGTTTATATGACTTCCAAGATAAAATAAGGCATTGACCTAAAAGAAATTTTATTTTGTAACCATATTCAATACACTTTCGATGGTATCGCAAACTATATATTCTCGTCTACTCTTTTTACTTCACTGCAACAACGGTGCAATAACAACTTGTACTGAAACATTCGGATAAGCACAATTCTTATCCTTGTTTGCTAAATAGTTGCGACAACCTGTATAAATGTCATTATATCCTCCAAATTGTATTAATGGAACACTTTTACCGGATCATTGGATTGCTGCATTATTTTATAACAGTCTTAACAGGAATTCCATTAGTTTGATAAACTGGAAAGAAAACAATAATAGCTTCTTGGGGCGTTGAGCCCTTACCCTGTTTATTGCTTGAGATTGCCTTCAAGAATTGAGTAATAGAAAAGGAAAGGCGTTTAGATGAGGTGCTTCCTGAATGACAAGGAAAAACCATCAAGCAATGCATGCTCTCTAATGAACTGAAAGCAAGAGGTGGCTTGGTGTTTATGAATATAGATTTAGATAGAATTTAATATTGCACTTAAACAAAATTTGTATATAAGTGTGTGTATTCTAATCAATATATGTGATTGGCAAAAATTTTAATCTAAACCTTTTTAATTATCAGTTTCTTATCAAAATTAAAAATGATAACTAGGGTGATTTTTTTTGTGAAAAATCGCCGTAACTAAAAGCAAATAATTTATTGCGATTGAATAAGTCTTATCTTACTAAATTGATTATTAGTTAAAGAAAGTAAAGTAAACCAATGAAAATCAAAGTGTCACATGAAGCAAATTAACATTCATAATGGTCTCATGTTTTTATCTTGTCAAGATCATAATTTCAAAAAACGTCCTTTGAAACTGCCAATAATTGTAACTATTTATTACATTTTTTTCTTTATCAGATTGTGGTGAAAGGGAACATTTCAATAACAAGTATGAATACTAACTGAGTGTGATTAAGATGTTTCGCAGCGGGTGTTTCGTTTCAAACAAGACAAAATTGGATTTACTTATTTGAACATACCGTAAGTTCATTGAATAGACAGATAACGTTTTATTATTTTCATAACATCTAAATTAACCTATTGAGAGTTTATAAATATATGCAACCAACTACGAGTCCTATGAGATTTGAATCCGCACCGCCTGTAGCGAAAATTCATCTCCTCTTGACTACATAATTGGCACAAAGATTACATAACAGCTTCGTGAATGGCTCTTTTCTCTTGGGGTACAGCTCCCTGTGTATTGCAGTCAAAGGAGGGCACATAAGAGCAAGCAATGGTGCTTCAAGAACCCCCACAGCAGGAAAATTAATCAAATAAGATACATGAATCTGTACATTGAAGAACGCCCTGAATCAAGATATCACGCGGTGGTGGCAGCACTGGTTTGTAAACTTGACAACGCCAAGGTTTGGTCGTCCGTTTTGGTCATGGTTCCACCAACTCCGTGGTATCAATATTTAAGAGACACTGAAAGAATAATGGTTTGCGAAGTTTTTTTCTCATAATAAATACGCGTTATTAGTATTTGCTTACGTTTGATGCAAAACCACGAACGCAATCCCCATGTTTGAGAAAAGCTATCACACATTTAAACATTCGCTTAGATTTTTTGTCAAGACTAGTATATAAGTAGTTGTAAGAAACCTGCTAAAAGTTGAAGATAAATAATATGAAAATATCTGTGAATATTTAAAACCAAATTGTAACTCTGACCAAGTAGCGATCGTTGCCCAACGTCATCTTTCAAACCTCGGGGCGGTAGCTATAGAGTCATCACGCAGAGTCGACATGAGTCTTGTTTCACAACAATGTTTCCATTCTACAGTGGTAGCGACGGCTGTTTCAGTAATTTTTTCGGAGGAGGCTTTATATTTTCGATGGGGCGCTTTATATTTTCAAACTTCACCCTCATCCCTGCTGTCGGACAACTGTGTTGGTCCTCACCTCGCCTTTGACAAGTGCATAATGGCTTTGTCACAAATATCCCACAAAGTCTAGCAAATATTTTGCCCTAACAATCGCCTGCCTAATTGAGGCCAATCATTGCTTTTTGTCTCCTACTTTCACCGTCACCGTTAATAAAATTAGCTAAATTATTGTGATTATACTCATCAGGTGGTGTGCGTTTAAAAGTGTTCTGTGTTGTTGATGAAAACGGGGAGAATGTATAAGAAAATATTGGAAGAATGTTGGATCTGTTTGAATCATTCAATTGTTAGGTTGTCATCTGTCGTGTTGGTCATTATCTTATAGCATGGCAACATCTTAAAATTATGTTTGATAAATATTTAATATAAATGGATTTAAAACGAAATTCTAAGAAAATTGTCGTTGAGGAATTTCATTGTCGAAAAAGATATATTGAAAACTTATGAATGATTTTGTTTACTTTTCCTTTTAGAAAATTAAAACAGTGAGAGGGTTCAAATGGTTTAACTAAATACCAATATTCTAAAAATGAACAATCATAATGGGTTTCTAATAAACTATTTAAAAACCCGTATACTCTACCAATAACTAGGGGTGTGACGGTTCAAACCGAGTTCCGCGTACCGAGAAAAATTCACGGTTCGGTTCGAACCGAAAACCGAAGACCCAAAATTCGGTTCGGTTCGGTTTTTTTTTTTCTTAAATGTAGATATTCATATAATTTTAAAACTTAACATCACATCTATACAATATTATATCATTCAACTATTTTAAACACATACATAATTGGACAATAAAAAAACGTCCAATTTTCTATACGTTCTATGGCATTATAACCCAATGAACCATGTATGTCCGTCTGTCTGTCGACACCTTGGGCACTACTCGGACGAGTTCTCGGCTATTCCTCGATGGTTTTCCTTTCGCACGTGGAAAGAACATATTTTTAGAGCATTGCGTAGGCGTATTATTAAAAAAATATTACAATACAAATTTTGGCGAATTTTAGAAAAATGTTGATTTGGGGACTTAGAGGAAGTAAACGCATATATCGTGATGTGGTGAAAACTACTTTGTGAGGACGAGTATGTCAGGAAAAAGTTGTGAGAATGACGTGAGAAAGACGTTGTGAGAAAGGCGTTATGAAAAAGACGTTGTGAGAAAGACGGTGTGACAAAGACGTTGTCTAAAAGACGGTGTGAAAAAGAAAAAAAATCCATAGATCTTCTAATTGAATTTCCTATGTTTTTTTTTTGTTTTTTTTTTTTAATTTTCAACTATTGTTAAAGTAGCATGGGATTTTCACTAATCTACTTGTTATACCAGGATATTTTAGGGTTTAGCACTTTACATGCGGTTTAATATTAATTTCTAGCCATTTTATGATTGTTCACTCTCTATGATCAGTATGTTGGTTTGAATGGTAAAACATTCATTTTGGGTAATATAACCAAAGTCATGTTTAATTATAAGCTCAGTTGGTTGGATCAAAATGTATATTGCAATAATTACTGAAACTGTTAAAAATGTGGATTATCAGTAAGGATTGTTGTGCGTTCATATTTTTAGTGGCTGGTTTATACTTGATGTGTAGACCATTCGAAAGGCTTTGAAAAGAGATATACTTTGATATAGTTAAGATGTTGATGACCATAAAGAAAAAAAGATAAAAATAAATATGTTATGAAATATATATATATATAATGGTATATGATATATATCATTATATATATTTCAATATATATGTATATTCAATGAGATATTTTTAACATATAATATGCACGTGGGTTTATTTTTGCATCATTTAAATTGGCTTATATTACATTTATCATTTAGCAAATACGTTATGTGTAATTAATAGTTTACATGAGTTGAACATTAACTTGTTTATGAAAAGGGCGTCATTTATTCAAATAGTCAATATAAACCCCTTTATAAAAAAAAAACGGAACAAAAAACCGAACCGAACCGAGGTTTTTTTTGCTGTACCGAACCGAACCGAACCGAAGGATTGGCGAACCGTCACACCCCTACCAATAACGCAACTGTAAAAAAAGTTATAGTAAAAGTAATTTCAAATACTTGACATATGTTTGTTATCTTTGAACTAGATCGTCAGTGAAACGAGATTTCAAAACCAATAAATCATATGTAGTGTTGTGGCTCAATTTTATAGTTTTTAGCTATTATCTTTAATAGTACAAAAGCAAATAGAATACAGCAGAATATGACAAAAAAAACATATTTTAATATATACTGATCATGTTAATAAACATTACAAACAAAATCATCACAATGGGGATGATGCGGTTCCTAGGGGGGTGTGTCTCTTTGAACGCAATGTTCCACTCAATTTGACATGGCCACTTGGCTTCTGCGTGAAAAATCGCACAGCGCGAACAATAGTTATAATTGGTGGGAAGTTACTCTCAAGTGTATGCTTAGAGCACAATTTCTCTGTAATAGATTATTAACAATACATCTTCATTTGCTGAATAAAAAAGGGAGTCAATTAGAATGGAATCCCATAGGGAGTATTTGCTCATTCCAAGTGCCCATGTGTTAACACTTTTTTTCTTTTTCTAAACTGCCCTTCTGCCTCTTATAGCCTTTGGGGTTATACATTTGGATGTCCATTTATGTCTAAATATATGTTATTTCTAGGGCCTATTATTAAGGAACAGTTTGATACTAAATTAGAAACGATTCATTATGACGCATTTGAGATGTTTTCATCTGGTTGTTTCAGCCCTTTTGTCACAACAAGCCAAATGTTGATAAAAACACTTTATAATAATGGCATTAAAATATCAAGAATACAGTGAGCTGCATGTAAACAGCTTCGAGTCAATTTTGGAAACTTTATGGGTAGAGACTTTTTGAGTGGAAACTTATTTGGCGGATACCATTTTACTTCAATAATTTGCTCATAATAGAAAAATTGGTAATTTACAATTTATAAAATATATATTTGTATTTTCCTGATGACGATTCAGAACAAAATGATATTTTTGAAAAAAAGGGGGTTTCTCGCAAAGAAGAATAGAATCTAGCAATATTTCCCAAAATAAAGAATTCAATAAAGAAACAGGAATTTGCACAATTGGTGGTAAAACGTGCTGTAGATAGTTCTATATAGGTTCGGTATTCTGTATTCACGTAACAAGTTTCTGTCAAAAAGTTTCTAGCCATAAAGTTCCCTTTAGTAAACTCAAAACGCGTCTAGCGTTTTAAAACGCGTCTTGCGTTGATGTAGCGCTATGCACTTCGCAAAAGAAATGCATTGAAAAATACGGTTGTTCGTGCAAAAGCTTCGAATGTGGCCAGGCCGTGATTCCGTTTGATTTGCTATTATCGTGTTTGCCGATTTATATCACTCTTGGGTCGAACAAGACCTGGAGTTATTCCAAAAAGCGGCGAGTACTTTTGCATGATTATCATATCACCGTGCAAACCGAAGCTATATGGCAAAGAGGTAAATTCATTTACTGTAGTAATCCCACATTAAAGCAATTGAATAATTTAGTAACTATTTCTAAATTATAACAATTAGACAATTGAATAACTTTGAAAAATGACAAGGTGGTTACTAAAGTGGATATGAGAACCTCTCAATATCGTTACTTGTCAAGGCACAATAACCCATCACAATTGTTACAATCTACCTAATGCATATAATCTCTCCATTCCCTATTTAATTCAGCATTGGCAACAACAAAAATATAATTAACCCCTCCATTAATGCATCAAAAGCGGTTAAATACGGCGGCGAAATTAGCAAATGTGACATTGCGTGTCTGTTTTAGGATAGGATGACGAAAAGACAAGCAATGATCGTTATCGCAACCCGAGTGAAAAGCACAAATGACCCTATTAGGAACGGGTAAAAGCCTTGCCGCTCGGGGAGCCTTTCCTTGCTGCCAAAGTCCGCAGTGGGTGACCCAAGAGGGGGTTCCCCTCTTCTCCTTTCATTCAATGGCGACAGCTAAACATTTGTGTAAATATTTTCACAATATTTTGCACACAGTCACGCGAACCCCAATACGTATTTACGTCGATGGGCTTTTGTCAATGAAATAGCGTTCGGCTTATTTGTAATAATTAGACATTTGATTCTGTCCTCAAACCGAGGCTGGGTCTGATAACGCCTGTATACGGATTGCTCAAATGACACGGTATGGTTTGATATCTCTATACATCGTTATGTGGCGGTGTGTTAATTCGCTGGTGAGCCCTAGTATTATGTTACTCCAGACGTGAAAGGGTTCGTGTTAAACACAGCAGGAACATAGGATACAATGTGAAAGGTAGTGTCAAAACGCGACAAATATGTCGTTACATTGATATAGCTTTGACATCTAAACAAAAGACAATTCAGTACCAAAACATGCATTAATTTATGTTTATCTGTTTATCACTATTTACACATAAACTACATGTATTTTCAATATCAATATCCAGAATGGATCACACGTTATTGGTATTTATACATATTTATTAATTATTTATATATACACTCAAGAACTAATCGAATGAGGCAGTTTATATTGTTAAGACCTTATGCAATATTTTTTTCAACATACATGAATTTTCATACATACAGTAAACGCGCTTTATAACTTTGCATCGTGCGGGCGTGCGGGCGTGCGCACGATAGGATTTTAGCGTGGACAAAATTCGATTTAAGCGTGGAG
>LQRL01124548.1:0-10504 GCA_001703475.1 Hydroides elegans
AAGTGCACTGTTTACTCGGAAAATAACTGGCGAGTAAGGCACACGGTGATCAGAATGGATGAAAAGAGCACCCAAATGCAATTAAAATAACGAAAATAAATGCAAAGATCACCAAATAAACCCTGCACAGCCCTTAAGAACGGCCTTTGAATAGGACTTATGTTATGGGCGGGGGTGTAAGACATTGGTGCAGTAATTAAAGGAATAAAAGCCATTAATAACGGAAAAAACCAATGTACGGAATACCTGTAAAATGCTGCTGGTTCTAGAGGCGAAGGAGCCTTTTTTTCAAAAGGTACTACGAGCTCAAGCAAACATCAAAGATATCCCAGCGCCTGGATTAATTATTTACACGTAGGTAGGTGGGAATAATGCCTTGAATATAACAATTAAACTATAGCAAGTTTTAAAAGAAATCCACCTTAGAAAATCCAAATTAATAAAATAAATTAGATAAATTCCAAAAATACGTGTGATCCTGAGGCGCGCGCGAATAAATAGGAAGTGACGTCATGTCGTTGCTAGGGACCTAGGGTCAAGGGTCAAATAGGGACACGAGAGGACAAGGGACGTAGTGTCCTCCGTTCCGTTCCGAAAAACTTTGGTTTTTTTAAGTCTCGTTCGATGTGATCTCTCTCGATATATTACGCGAATTCCGGTATCAACGATACCGTAAGGCAGAATGAGGTTCAATTCTGGATCTATACTTCTCATCTACAAGATATTTAATGTATTCAATACAAAATCCAATCTAATCACGATTAAGTCATAAACATTAATTATATCATTTTATTGTATTGTAATAATTGAATTATAGGCTTATAAGTGTAAGAAATATTACGGGTAAACAAACATGGCAGTTTGTATTCAAATCATAAGTTTATTTGAAATCTAGCAATAAATAAGAAATACATGTATGTAATCAGAAAATGATATAATATCTTTATGAATTATTTCAACAAAGAAAAAGGCAAAGGACATCTATTCAATTTTTTTGCAACAACAAAAAAGTCCTCGGCATGATTATGTACATTCTGCCATTTGAATTTATCTAAATTAGGAATAAATCAATATAAATTAAATTCCTATTTGGTGATAGGTGCAAAGAATGTGTGTTGCTAAAGATGATTTGAAAAAGTGTCACAGTTTTGTATGGATTTTACAAGTTAAATAATAACGCTTTCCTCTTTGTTTTTAATTGGGGAAAGGTATTTATTCAAATTTGAAAATAATACATGTAGATTCTGCATGATTCATTGATAAGATGAAGCGAACATATAAATACCAATGCCAGAAAAAAACATATTAAACATATGTATGTCAAATTGCAATGCATGGTAACACTTTAAATTTATGTTTTATATGCATGAACATGGGTCATGGGTTATCATAAAATGCCAAGGAATGCATAAGGGATAATTGTAATTATCCTTTTACATATTTCATACCTTTTATTATTAAAGTATTGACCAAATGCATATAATTTGTTATACAAAACTGAAAAAGAAATAAAGCAGGCATTGTGTTACTTAAGATTTTTAAAATGATAGCATAAATATTCTATATAATATTGACATAATAACATCATAATATCAATCAGTATATAACAGAATTAATATACTAAAACGTTTTGTCTCTACCCGAACGTTCATTAAACATATATTTGTTATGAGATTCGCTTAAGTTTATTTTCTCTAAAATTGGTCAAGGAGTCCAATTCGAAATCTATTTTCGCAACGACGTTCAATTTTGATATATATGAATGTTTAAGAAGAAAACGATACAACGCGAAAATGAACAATCAGCTATGTCCAACTTATTAGTTTATGAATTGCCTTTTTATTTTCAATTTTTTTTTTCATTAAACGGACAAACATAATTCAGTCTCGACCCGGCATTAACTTAATAATTCACGGAATGCCTTTTCCCGCCAACTCCCTCGTTCCATCCACCAATCGGCTGCTCCTTTCGCCACTGAGCGATATAAGCATCCGCTGCAGCAGACGGCCTTCGCTCCTTAGCAACGTCCGCCGCCATTTTGGCCGGAAGCTCCACTTCCGTTTCGGTATTTCCGGTTTTCGTGATCACCGGAAGTTCAACATCGGTTTCACTGATACTCGCAAGCCGCTTAGCCATCGATTGCATTGTGGATGTAGTTGATGAATTTCCCGGATTTTCCCGTGATTTCCTCTTTTTCGTCTTTTTATCGGCGTTTTTCATTGATTTTCCATAGTTGCTATGACGCATGATGACGTCATCATTGTGGTTGCTATTGGCGATAAAGTGTGCATAGTTACCGTTGCCATCATCGTCGTTGCTATGCTCCGGAGCGGAATGGATGATATGCATACGAATATTAAGCACACAGTTCAAACAGCGATCTGATGCTCCGTCGTCTAATTCGGAAACTCCGACCACCACATAACCGGATCCGAAGGTGATCCAGACGTGTTCCGTTTCTTCCTCTACGTCCCTTAAACGTAAAATGTAAATAGGAAAGTGATAAAAACATAATATACATGTGTTTTGATTTTCATTTTTTTACAAAAGGTGTTCGTTTCCCTATTCTAGCGACCTAATATGAAAAAAAAAATATATAATTTGATCATTTTTGCCTATTACAATCTTTCAAGGGACTAAAACTAACACATTTAGAAAAATGGGTCTTAGTTGACCTTCAATTTATGTGTCATTTTGACTGCGCACGCGTTGAACTAACCTTGCTGCGTGCATGACATCCGTGCCAAATTTATTGCCGCGTTTGTCGAGTTTGTATTCGTTGCGCGCGAAATGGATGGCGTTGACCTTGGATTTGACCTTGCCCTTGAAGAGGCGCTCAAGGTGACGCACCTGTGGAAGTTGATATATCTTGTATTGATTCATATTCATTTTGAGATTTATATTAGTTACAGTAAGTGCATCACATTGATCACAACTGAATGTTCAATAATAGATACGGATATCTACCAGGGTTATCACGGCGCTAGCACAAACACAGTTATTGTATGCTTCTAGCTATTCAATGGCTAAATCACACCCAAACATATCAAGTCGCGGATCTACATAAGGGTCCACGCGGCGGCCACCCCGATTCAGCTCTTATTTTCTACCGATATATGACAAATACACTGGGGCCCCGTTTGGCTCTTAAATGTTCTTCAATGGCGCCCTCTGATAAACATTTTCTTGGTCTGAGTCTGATATCCAACTTCAAATTAAAATATGCTTTATCTATATATATTAATCTATTATATATTTATATTAATCACGCACCTGTCGTTCGCTAATGACGTAACCGGAAGTCCACGCGCCTCGTTTTGGATGAAAACATGAAACGCTCAAATGCGTGATGTTGTGCTCTTGGGCTTGTTTGGTGAGATACTGGTCCCAGCCGGGCATGTCCACATGGTTTTCAGATGTTAGCAAATCCTATAGAAAAAAATCGAAAATAGATTTGAATTAAAACTGAACTGTATCCAAAAATCATGTTCACCGCTCTCCTTTACCTTGTGCTTAAAATGAAGGGTCGGGAAAATTGCAAGCTTAACTTTTAGGTTAACTGGAAAATATTGTTGAAAATTTATTTTTATCATAACAACTAAGGATAGAACCAAACACCGAATCACGGCTTATTCTGAAAAGAACATACACTTTAACAAATAACATATCATTACATAAGGTTAAGCAAGTAACTATATCAAATAAGAAAGACATTTAATTGAATACAGTATATTTATGTCAGAACCAATTCGCATAGAGTTAATCATAATGATATCACCTTATAGTGAAGGAATTCAGAACTCACGGATTCGAATAGCGACTTCCTCCGTTCCGACTGGCCACTGCGCAATGACCCATCCGAAGTGACGGAACGAGGAACAGGGACTGCGTATCCAGAATACAAGGGATCACTGTCCTCTGTGGTTGTCAAGGAATCGTCAGTGTATATGTGCCTAGAAAATCACATTATCAAATGTAGATTTTTCAGAAAGAACTGCGACATATCAACGTTTGAAGCATAGAGTATGTGTGTTTCTATTTATTAGATATTTACACTATCCTCAAAATCCGAATATGAATACTTTTGATTTTTCGAATGTCGGGTACATCTCATGATTTTTCGAGCGCATTTGTAGAAAATGGCTGTTTGCTGTAAATGTGAGTACCGAAAAAACAGCAATCTTTATTTTCTTTAATTTCATTCATAACAATATTATCAATTCATAATTAAATAATGAATATAATTACATTTTGTGGTGTTTCTTTGATTTCCAGCAAATGGCCACGACGAAGCAATACAGACACAACAGAAGCACAGCAACGACCGACGAAATCGTCACAGCGATCACAACGAAATAAGTGCGCTCGTAAAACGGCTTCTCATCATCGGTGTTTTCCGATTCGGGTATTATACGAGTCATCTCCGATGTAAAGTGTGATGTTTCGGTTGATGTCTCGATGTCATAATTAGAATCTCTTGTCTCGAGGGGTGGACCGTGGTCTGAGACCGAATAGGTAGTTGTGACAACCGCTGTAGGACCCATGACGAGGGAACTTGTGACTGGTTGTGTGGTAGGCATGGCATTCGTTTCTGCTGGTGTATAAGGTGCTATAACGGTAGGGGTTTCGGTAGTTTGCTCGTAGCTGTATGGCGTTGTAATTTCAATGGTGTCCAACTGGACTGAAGTATATTCTTCTGAATTTGATGTCGTTTCACTACCTAACGAAATAAATATAAGAACTTTATTTTTAAAGGAAATATTTTCGTATTATTTTTTTGTGTATCATGAAATATATAATCTGCTGTAAATTATATTCGCATTAAATGCACAAGATATTCTAGCTTAAAACATCAAATAAGTAAATAAAAATCATTTTGAACGGGTGATTGTTAATTCGTACATATCAATTTTATTCTATTAAACGATTGGCCAGACCTTGACATATATATCCAAGATGATCCCGATGCAATGCGCAGTAACACGTTTCCGTATCCAGGCAATTAACACAGTTACTATTGGAAGCCGTTACTATATTTGTCTCATCAACTGTATCTATACATAAATCATAGGAATACAGTGAGTATTAGTATTCGCCATTAGCCAATATGCACATATAAATAAAAATTGTACCTTTAATATTCAAATTATGAAAATTGCGAAAAGCCAAGTTTCTTGTTAGCCAAATGATGTTATCAAAGGAACGTTACACGTTTATATTTAACTACTGCACTGGCCAATTTCAATAATTAAGAAAGGTATTGTTCGAGTTGTATTACCTGAAAAGAGAATTCATTCATATTTAAAATCAATTTCTTTTTGAACTTCGAAATACATTTGAGGAAAATACTTACTGTCATAAATGGATTGATAAAAATCCAAACCCCCTACTAAACCAAAAGGATCGAGACTTTCACAAACATTAGAATGTGTTGTTATGAGGAAAATGGTCAAATTCCCATTTCTCATTTCTTCTAATGTATTATTCAGCGCATCAATTGCACTTTCCGCTTCTTCAACTGAGCCATCCAAATAAACCCATACCATTTGTTGTGAGTTAGAATTCGAAAGTATATCTGTGGCTACTTCAAGCGATTGATGTAATGAAGGTATGGTTATATAACTTTCAGCCAGATAATCATCGTTATCTTGATAATGTATAATTTGAAGGATGTCACAGAAATCGGTTCTGTTGGTAGAATCGGTAATGGAATCATAAATTACTCGACTGGTATTATTCGCATTCATAATAACTGCGATTTTGATATCGAAATCGGAGTCTTCTCTAATTTTGTGAATATAGAGAATTAAAGTTCGTAGAAAATCCAGCGAGGTAACGTTCACTCTTAGCACATCAGAATCCTCCTCAGGGATGCTTGTGGTCATATCATCGTTTTCCGGTGTCAAACCGGTTAAAATAGCATTGGCTGGAACACTGGCTGTCACATCAGTGTTAATCATATCCACAACTGTTGAAGGCAATTCTAGGTAACCAGTAGGTGCTGTAGACACCTCTTCCATTGGTCCTGCTATTGTGTGCTCATATGTGGTCGCATCATCTTCTAATGCCTCAGTGTTTGTGGAGTGCGGTGACATAGAGGTTTTGATAAAATCTACTGGGTTCAGCTGGTTTGTTGAACCAAGGCTTTCTATACTGGATTTATCTGTGGGTATTCCGCCATATTCAGATGCCCTAGATCTATCATGTGTGGTATAATCCTGATAAATTGCATCCGGTACGGAAGTAGGATTTGAGAATTCATGCGATTTAGTTGTATAACCATCTTGAGTAGTTAGCGGTTGTTGATGTGTATTTTGGTTAAGTTGAGATTTATAAATGATGTATACAATATCCAGATGACCATTGGTGTTTTCTATTTTATTTCTTAGAGTTTCTAGTATTTCATTGTCAGTGCCATGAGCATTTGAGATGTGTTTGTTAATATTGATCATAAAAACCATAAATAACGGAATTAATCGAAACATAATTCTTTTTGAATTGATTAAGAGCTATGCGAGAACTTATTAAATCAGTGTACTTAGATTAATTCGAAAACTATTTGTTCCTTAAAATATAAATAAAGAAGTATTACAAATAAAATATGATTTTCTTTATATCAAATTTTCGTTTAACAAAATCAGAAATTAGCATTTGATCAAACGAAGAACAAATGCAAACTTTGTAAAATGTAGGAAGCAAATGTCAAACATAAGGCTGTTAGGTTAACATGTGTTTTATTACATACATTTATAAATATTGTCTTTTACCCGGAGGGTCAAACGCAAGGAGCGGGTTATTGTTTGACATTCTCATTATGTGAGTATATTTCATGCGTTTCTTAATCGTTTATGCTCCAGAGTCACAAATTGCAAATGAAGTGAGAAGGGCGGCCTGGCTCGGCTTGGGGAAATTAATAGATAATGATTTCAAACAAACCAACTGATGCTGCTGCACGGATAAGTTAAAAAATAGTTTTCCTAAAGAATTAAATGCAGACGAAATTACATGTATAACTGAAATGTTTTATTAAACGATAAACAATATAATGTTATTATAGGACTCTAATGCTCTAGCCATTTCAAAGATGTATTGTGTTATAAATAATGCAGCAGGCTGTTTTCTCAAATAAATCCAAGCAAGGGGATCGACTCCAATTTCTTTTCAACTTCTTTGGCGAGCGAGCTGGCCTTTATTATTAAGAATATGAATTTAATTCATATAAGTTAAAACCAGTAAAACCCAAAACGCAACGCTAATCAAGGTTCAAAGAAATGAAACAGATACACGTATTGAAATACAAAAGTTTTATTATCGCTTAATTTGCTCAGCTGTTTACCGCATAATAGTCCAAAAATGCAAAACTAGAATAAGCTAAAGTTACATGAAAATGAAAACACATAAAACAAGGCACGTGGAACCTATATAAGGAATTGTTGTTTAAATTCCAAATAGTACAGAAATATCAGAACTGCCATCAAAACTCAATACAAATTCAAACGTGAGTATTTACTTGGGGTTTTAATTTCTATTTTTGGTGAGGTTAATTTTTCAAACTTCCTTATTCAGCATTATGATCATGTTCATTACATAAAATTATGTCGCCTTTTTCTTTGCACTTTTCATTTTGGAAACTACAGCACAAACAGACAGCATGCATATAGCTTATGGAAATATAGCTTCTTTGTCGGGATAAGCAAGGGAATAAGCATTTATATAACGCATGATAAAAATTACCTTAAGGCTATCGAACCTTTTTTATACCAAACGACGGTCGTTTTTGCTTTAGTTGGATAGTACAATAATGTCAAAACTATTAACGATCTTTAGATATGCTAGACTCTATAAATATATTTAAACCTTAACAAAGCAATTGAGTTTGGCATTATAACATACATGTAACATTAGCATAAATACGAATTATCTATAAATAGCATATTCATTTTTGATTAATACATATGTCTTGTTTAAACACTTAATTTAACAACCTATCATTGTATTAACTGCGGCCTAAAATTCAAGTTACATTGACCGAATTGTATTTCGATGACATAGATTATTACAAACAAATCCCGAACAGACAATTTATTAGACAAAACCAAAATATTGTTTTCAAGAATCAGACACGCTTTAATAGACACATGGAAGACCGGGATTATATATCAAATGGCGAAAACGAGCGAATACGACACAAAGTGAGAAATACTCGTTGTGTGCATGTTATTACTTCAGTTAAGAGCAATCTATATTTAAGTACAAGTAATTATCAAGTTTTTTTTAATGAACATTGCAGCACATGCTATTTTCATTTTGAGCACAAACATAGTATGAGCGAAATATTAGATTCTTTTAAATTAATATGAACATTTTATCTGCTTAATATTTTATGAGCAGATTATCTTTTAAAGATTATATAATTTTCTAACTATTGTATACTTTACGCAGACAAATAACTGTTTAAATACTGTTTATACCAAATATCTTACGCAGCATTTCTTTGTAAACTATGGACATCTTGCTAAAACGGACGACATTTTTCAGTCCTTTCAGTATACATATAGCTTCGTTGTACTAAACCTATTGCATTCACGTCATTGCACATAAATCTGCATATTTTAATCAGTACATACATGTATGTTATTGACATACGAAATAATTGCACAATATCCAGTAATACAATAAACAGTACATAAGTTTTACCCATGATTTATAAGCAATATATAGTCATTTGCTATAATATACCAAATCATATAGTTTTAATAAGATTATGCAATTTGTGGCTAAAATGCAAAGCGGGCATTTAAGGCAAACGTATGAATATAAATATACAAAGACACATGTTTTCTTTTGATATCCCCGAATAGGGAACTTTCTTCAAACGATTTACTGGAAGCTAAACAATAAATAGCACCTAAGATAGAGATTTTCACAAAGCATTATAATAATCCTTTCATTAGGAAGCATAAATATATATAATTCTTGTTATTTGTATTTTTTCAAATGTTTTTTTTGTAAATTCGTATTCGAACATAAGCTGAAAGGCTTGAGATTCAATTTATTTTGTTCTAGATGCAAAGTATTAAAATACATTAATACGCAAAAAAAAAAAACAAGTCAATTTAGCAAATAATTCCTTCAGGCTTTAAATATTGGAACTCCATTCTTTAATACCCGATTCTGTGACACATTTTTTTTCGTACAAAACATCAATATTAGCACCTAGATTGTTTAAAATCTTACAGCACGATCACTTTGATTTAGACAAATAAATATCTAAACTAACTGAAGTTTTGATTAGCTTACGTTTAATGTCATTAGACTCTACTGACCGCACCAATGTAAGTTATTTGATAGGATATACATATTCATGGTCAACGCTATATGGGAACATGTCTAAAGAAAACAATAGTTATCCTTAATATGAAACACAATACAAAAGCTTAAATAAGAAACAAATGAACAATTCATAAATCAATCAGGATTCCAAACTTGAAAATCCGAACGAATATCTTGACAATTGGAACCAAATAGGAAGACAATCAAAATGAATCCTCTTAAAACAGTCATGAAAAATAGGCAATATAAATTTGAAATCAAACGATTACATTAAGTTCTTAACTATATCTACTATCTGTTTACCTTTCTTATTGCAATGTCCCATATATGTTTTCACGAAATGTAATACTAAACATGATAATCCAGCAGTATTAAACACATAAAAACATGCATGTATTTATTCATAGTTTTAACTCAACTAAACACATCTAACATAAACGTTGCTTATCAATTCTTAACTATGATACAATTCATAAACTAACATAATCAAAAATCATAAATTGACCAAATATATTCTTTGAAAGCGTAAAGCGTATTTGTACATATCCTCTAAAGAGAGAGAAAATAAGCCCCAAAATACAACAGGACTATTTCCAAGCAGCTGCGCATGAGTAGTGACCTTGTTAGGTCAAAAGGTTAAAGATAGGTGACCTTGCAATGTCAAAAGGTCACGCAAAGGTCACTAGAGTGCTGGATCGGGGTCACATTTGCGAGTGAACTCCTGGCCGCGTTCGTGGAACCACTTGTTGCAGACTGTCAATGAAAAAGACCATTCATGATTATCTTAGTATACCAGAAACAAAATCAAATACAAATCACAAACAAACATTCTTTTTCGAAGAACTGATCTCAGTAAGATGAATGGCACGGAATCTAGCTGTATTAGAACATCTGCGTGATCATTAGTACACGTACTGTATCTTTATGTTTGCATGTTAAATGGTTGTGTGGTGGAAAGTGAAAATACAAAGGCCTAATGTAGCATTTTGGAAAGAACGCATCAAGTATAACTACGGTTTTACTTTTTGCTATAGACTCAACTTACTCCCATTTAACTTAACCCGAATAATCTTTAATGGTTTGAATGACCTTTAGTTTACTGACACACTTACCCCACTTTTGCCCTGTGAGAACGGGGCAGCCGGCGTGGCGTGTTGAGTAATCGCCCTCA
>LQRL01124548.1:18188-31524 GCA_001703475.1 Hydroides elegans
ACACTGGTTAAAAGGGGCCGGTAAGAACATCACACGTAACTAGGAATATAAAAACAAACAACAAAAGGTTAAAGGGGCCCAGATATTAAGGGCATCTTTTCTGTTCTACCTGTAGATCTTCGACTGAATCAAGCGTCAGGTTGGTCATAGCCTTACAGCGTTGACCGATTCGGGCAATCGTTGCATTTTCGCCGTCATCTATCCAAGCACTGACCAGAGACATAATACCATTAATGAGTTTTCTATTCTATTCCTATTTCTATTTCCTTGGGGGCGCGCGGCGGGAGGGGTCGCAAAGGCGATTCGTGGGGGTAATTTTCGGTTTTTAAGGACCGGATACAAAATGCTATTGTCAAAGACCGGTGACTAGGGACCGGGAAGCCGGTCGCTAGGGACCGAAAGACTGGTAACTAGGGGTCGGTTGCTAAGGACTCATTTCTAAGCAACGGAATCTAAAGCAAGATTGCTGAGGACTGATTTGGGCCGGTTGCTAGGGATAAATATTGTTGCAAGCGGTTGCACTGGTTGCTGAGGACTCATTTGCTAAGCATTGGTTGCTAAGGGGCATTTCTACCTGGAGAGCTTCGACCGATTCGAGAGTGAGGTTGGTCATTGCGCTACATCGTTGGCTGATACGCGCAATCGTGGCGTTTTCCTCGTCATAGATCCATGCACTAACCACAGACATATCAACGTTAACATGCAGTTTCTTATTTGGAAAGTGGGGTCAGGGTTCGGGTTGAATTGGGAATAGAGGGAGCCAATAATTCAGCTATTTTGGAAGCTATTTGGGAACCGAGATAATTTTGGATAATTTTGGAATATTTTGGGCAACAGGGCTATAAACATGGCAATCTACATGCGACATGACACACATACACACAAGTCTTAGCAGTCGTGAAGTGAACACATGTTTAGTAAGGATTTTTTCCGATTTTTTTTCATCAGGAAATGAAATAATGTCTTTATAATTACAACATTGAACATGCATTATGTCACTTAACATTAAGTATTAAACAAAAAAATGTTAAAACATTCGCTAATCGGTCATCAAACTAAACATGCTTCACAACAAAATGCCTTTATTTCCCGATATCAATTGAAAGTCATTCCAGGACAATTTTCCCGCCAATTTTGAAACATGCCAATCATGCAAGCTAAAGTAACCATCAAATATTGACTTTGAATTGTTTCTCGATGATTTTTGCCGAAAAAAAATTGGACGAATCAATTATGAAAAAGAATGAAATATGAAGCAAAATTATTTGAAAGGGGATAAAGTAAGCGATTTTACATGCAAAATGGTATTTCTGTTCTGTACATTTAACATGTTTGCGTAACTTAAGTTTCAAAATATATTTTTGGCATAATTTTCTCTTTTTTACTTAAGCGCTTGTTGTCTTTTCAGTAGATGTTTTAGTGGATGTTTTCGATTCCATTTCTCCATTTTTCATAACTGATAGTATACATGCGGTTGGTTAATGTTGGACAAAATTGGGGATGGGTGGATGGGCCGACGATAGAAAACAGACATGCTGTTGCATGCACTTTGACGACGGAGCAAAATAATCGTTTCTAAGGACAACGGTCCTTGACAACGATGTTATACCCTAGAAACGACAATAATGTAGAAGAGGGAGAGTGACGCTTAAACCGAGGGGCGCCATTTTTTTCCCGTGAGATGCCTATGATGTCAAAGGCGGCACTGTTTGGGCGATATGACAATGGTTGTCAAGGGGAAGTCTAGTTGCTAAGGACGCCGTTTTTGAAATGGTTGCTATGGTGATATCACCACAGCCGCTGGTAACCTATGCCCTTGTTGTTGCCATGGTAACAGACACATCGGTTGCTATGGACTTGCGTTTGGATTATGTTGTCACGGTAGCAATCACATCGGTTGCTATGGACAACAAATTCGGGGGACTTTGGTTGCCATGGGTGGCATGGTTACCTGGAGCTCCTCGACCGTATCTAGGGTGAGATTGGTCATGGCCATGGTACGTTGGCTAATGCGGTCGATAAGCTTGTGGTCTTCGTCTCGCAGCCAGGCGCTGTAAATTAAGGTTAATGCCATAAATCAGTTTGGGAGTGGGAACATTGAATTTTCCGAAAGAAATATGCTTTTGGTTTAAAATTTCACAAAGGTAGGAAAATACATGTATATAAATCTTGTATACAAAGCAAGCTTATAATAATTTTTATATAAATATTTTGACTTTCTTCTTATTGTCACTGAATTTTACTTATAAATAATAATTGTAACTTTAAATTTTGCTTTAATCTGTTTTAATTATCAACTTAAACTTAAATATGAAACAAGCACATATGTGACACACACAATTTATCTAACTGCTGTATTCTCTCATATACTAGCTAAATGACTAGACCATACAAGCTTGAAAAATATTTAACTGTTAAGCAAAGATATGTTCTTGTCCCGTCAATCACAATAGACACTAAAGTTACAGTCACAAAAAATAGTTTTTTTTTTTTGTCAAAGACATTATTTGATAGCTTACCATTCTTTGTACCCTTTGTCCGAATGAGGATAAACGTTAAAAAATCTCTTTAGGGCACCGGTATCAATTAGTCCCTTTTCGCTTTCAAACGACTACTATCATATAAGTTTAGTTTCGTTTCAATGCATTCATAAACATCGAGACTGATAAAAATAATGCCCTCTTTCTAGTATATCATAAGAATTACCTCTGCCCAGAAATAGAGATAAAACGTTAAAAAACAAGTTCCACAAAATACATGTATATTTATTTTACGTGAATATTTCAGACACAAAATAATATGAATAATAAATGCATATGGTATTGGGGGTCCTGGGTACAATAAATATAAAATCCTTGTCCGGGGCTAAACCAATAAAAAAAACATGTATATTTGGTAAATCTTCTAAATAAGAAAATATAATATTAATTCGGGACGCACTTTCCGTTAGAAAACTGACTCAAACACGTTTGAATAAGTTTTCCTAAGAAGTGTGCAAACAATAATAACTTCGTGTGTATGTGTGCGTTACATAATTTATTTAGTTTCAATTTCAATTCTTTCAACAAATTACTCATTTATTTATTCACTATCTGTAAGAATCAACAATAAAATGACACAAAAAAGCATTTTAACTGTATTTCATTCTTGTTTGCTTGTACACTTAAAATGCATTCAATCGTGTCATTTTATATAGACAATTTTATCAAACTTTTTACTTAATATAAATATTTTAAAATGTACATAATAAACTTCAAACTACTTAACCACTATCAATTAAATATATATGACCAGTCACCAAACAGAATGTTATTCAGATGTTAAGTTAACTGCATGGATAATTGACCAAAACCAAAAGTTGTAATGCAAGAAAAAGCTTACGATACTTTGTTAACGTAAATAAATCGACTATCTTATGCCGTATAGCAGGTTTGCATTGGCTTGCAACTTCAGTTCAATTTGTCAAAAATAGTATGTCTAAGTTAGAACTTTAACTACATAAATATGTCGATTAAATTAATTAATATACAGGTGCCTCTTATTTTTGAGACACTAAATCTATCAAAAAGATTCATAACGAATCCCACAGAAAAGTGTAAACTGAAAATTAATGGAAAATACCGAGAAAGAACAGAAATATATTTAAGTTAGAAAAGTGCTTGAGAAGTGCGTGTGTAGACGAAACTGACTTTTGGCCAAAAAGATAATATTATTCTAAATATCCAATCTCCATGTCATGGACTTAGCTGAAACACATCGTAAATAAGAATGCACTGTGTACGAGACTGTAACATTTTGCATTTGTCAAAAAAACTCAAATGATGGTGAATAAAACGAACCCATGGTCTAAATAAAACTTATTTCAATATCTCATTCAATTGGAGGAATAATTAAATATGTTTTAATCTAAATTAGCAAGGTCAAAATTTATGATTTGCATAATTGATCTATGAATATGGTTAACAAATAATACATGGAGACTGAACGTATAGAGACTACAAAATACTTTGTTAAGAGCTACTTTCATTTTACCTTTTGCTGATACGATAGTTGGGTGTCGGGGCGTTGGGTTTATCTTTGCGAAAAACACCGGAGCGGTGCAACTAAGAGATGATAAGGTCAGAATATAAAATTAAGAGAATTTACTAATTGAGCTTCAGAGATATATTAAGAATGGATATCAAAGATGTTTAAATCATCGTGATATCACATAGACATCACGTTGATATCACATTGATATGGATATGAAACATCTATATTATATTGCCTTAGCAACCGGATGTTGCTATGCAGTCTCCTTGACTACCGATTTTCCATAGCAACCACGCGTATCACAAGGGAATCGAGCCTAGTTAAATCTATATTTATCCTAGTTACACCATAGGATATAAATTTGGATCCTGGTTACACAAACTGATTTAAATTTTGATCCTAGATACAACAAAGATTCAAATTTTAATCCTAATAATGCCTAAGAGATGTTTAAATCTGTGAACCCGGGGACACAAAACCTACAGCATACACAGACTTTCAAAGACAATACCCTCCGGTTATTTGACACCGAAACAAAGAATCAGCAGTTAAATTAGTAAAGCTCCCAACATAAAGCAGATAATGAATTGCAATTAAGATTGCGATTCGCGCACTTTTTTTATCTTCACCATCACCGTCGTTAAGAAACATTTAATTATTCCTTGTTACCAAAACCAAGTGTGTTAGTTTGCGCTTTATTTTTGTATATTTACATTTGTTTTTATATACATATTAAATGGCAGAGTGCTTTAGGCAACAGAGGCGACAAAACAAGAAAAGCGAAGAACTTAAGACACCAGCGAATTAAAAAAGTAGTTCCAACACCTCGGCAGCTTAGTTTTTTTCTAATGTCGTTTTAAAACTAATGTTTGTTTTGTTTTCCTGTGCGATATTCGGGGAACTTTATATACGTGTTGTTGAAAGCGTTCTAATTCACTATGTTTATTTCTAATTGGAGGCGTTCTATGGTTTTATATAAAACATATAAGTACATGGCCACTATAGTCTATGTCATGAAATATAGTTGCACTACATTTTACGCGTTATGTTCTATCATTTTAATTATGTATTTCTACGCGCTTCCGGAACTAAATATTCGTCCGCCATTATTGTTATCTATCTAAGGGGAGATACTTCCATAAAATACAGAAGTTCTCTGCTGCAGCGGACAGTGGTAATTACTCGCTTTTCCCGTTTTCCGTGGTGTGTAGTTCCCCCATCAACCCTCTCTTGCGAAAAGGGGCCGAAATTGTACCAACAATAATGTTTACAGCACCAAAAATATTAAAGAAATGGTGAAACGTCCCAAAAGATATAATGTAAACGGATATTTTCTCAAAACATCAAAATTCAGGGCCGTACTTGTAAGATCATTTGTAAGAAATGTTAAAAAGAGTGTTTGTGTTAGACATTACCAGTGGACATAACATACAAAAATGTGAAACAAGACACCAATTGTACAATAAGAAGTAAGTTATAGGTTTTGCTCAAGGTGTCTATTTTGTTAATCAAATGAAAAATATCCAAAGGTGTTATAAAACGTGATAATAAACGATGTAGAGTTATCTATCATTGAGACCATCGCACCACAGCAAAATTTCGTATATGGAACATTAAAGCGTGGTTTGGCGCCAAAAAAAAAGAGCTCCGATGTAATAAAAAATAGTTCCGTCTTTAACCAATGAATTTATAAATCAAGCATTGGGCGACGCGGTTAAATAAATTATTCCGAGGAAAAATAGTTCCGTATTTACCAATGAATTGCGCAAAAAGCATGGTGTGACGCGGTTAACGACTAAAATAATTCCGAAATGTAAAAAAATAGTTCCGTCTTTTAGCCAATGAGAGCGGGCGCAAGAGAGGATGAGTGATGGGGTAAGTGAGATGGTAACCAAAGAATACCAACGGTAACCAATGGTAACCAAAAAGAAGACAACCTGTTTTTATCCCTCTGTGGTTTTTTATCACAAAAAATACCTTTTACTCGTTCGATAGCGCGTCTTTGTGTCGTCACCTTCGTTCCACACAAATACACCCGAGCGATGTAACTGATTCGAAGAGAGATAGAATACAAAATACACACAAAGCTAGAAAAAGAACATTAATTATAATACGTGTCAAAGGTAGGATATTCAATATTATTGCATATTAAATCGGAGTTCATCTCTTTATGAGGAGGGATGAAGTTTCGTTCATTGTTTATTTCTTCTACGAATCTCTTGTTTACTGCTACACTAAAAGCAAAGAAGTCAGTGCAAAGATTGTTATCACATCAGGATTTATCAATTTGCTTGTTTGAGATCTCGTAAATTCATCTATAAGGAAATAGTTCTTTCCTATCTAATAACTACCTACTTAAGCTTAGAATCAGTTGAAAGAACAGATGAATAAGAGACTGGGTCCGTATTATTTCTAATCGAAGATCTGTATTGAATTGTTAAAAATTGGGATATAATTATATTAAACATGTTATTTTCTGTTTTAGATAATACTATTACTTTACGTTACTTGATCAATGGAAATTCATAGATTGTTTACATTTGAGAGGATATCAGATGTAGATATAAATCATTATTTGTTTTCCAATAATGGTGCCGAACTCTTTTTATCCGTAAACAAAAGAGTGGGGCGCGGATTATTATTTGTTTATATGGCGTAAGCATAAATACGGGCCCAGTGGCGTAAGAAACGTAATAGCTGCGTCACTCGAAAAATCAGCTGACAGTCCTTAGTGACGGCAGGAAGCGTTGTCAAGGAGAGATCAACCGTTGCTACGGGCGACAAACGGTTGCTATGAAAGACATTTTAAATCAACACTAAAAGGTGTGATAATGAATAAACATAATATGGCGGGAAATAGAGACAGAGTATGTGCAAACATTAGTGAGTAATAAAAAAAAACACACATAGAGAGTTTGAAGCTTAAAACAGCTATGGCAATAAAAAGTAAGACCATATAGCAAGATGAGTATAAAATTGGGAGATATTATTGGTATCTCCGCGTTTGTTTTTATGGGCTAGGGACGCCATTTTATATTTGTGTTTCGTGGTGTGAGGTCACGGGTTCAAACCTTTTGCTGACGCGGTTTCCTGTATAACTGGAGTCTCCATCTTTACGAATAAACACTCCTGACCTATGCAGCTAGAATATAATAGTAAAAGAGACATGGTTTTTGCTTGTTGGCCGTTTTAAAGTTGTTGCTTTATCGCAAATTTGGCTTTTTCGCCAGAATATATATTCGAAGCGCACATTGTGCTTTTTACACGCTGTGTATTTAAATATTTATAAGCACATCCAAAGCGATTTTAAAACGTTTTCTTTTACACGTACAACACAAAATGAGATATTCTGTTTGGGTTTTTTTTTTGGTCAATACATTATATTTATAATCTTATTTCGTTGTTTTCTTGTTTGTTTCCATCATCTTGCCCAAGTTTCTAAAACATAAGATCTTGTTGTGCATAGTATACCTTTAAATTGATTTTTATTTTGCATATATTTGGCAGGGGGAGGCGTTAGAAGTTGGTTATATTTAATAGAATCCTTGAGCATTCCTTCCAGTTTTGTTTCTGTTGCCTTGGTAATATTTTGTATAGCACACGTGAATATAATAAAACTGACACATTCTTCCTACCAGAAGGAAGGTATATGTGATGCTGCTATCAGATTATATGAAAAATGAATGAGTTAAACATAAACCTGTTTTGGTGATCATCCAGTTAAAACCTATTGGTTATTTTCAACTGCATCAAATAAATTGAATGAAGTTTCTGATTGAATGAAGTTTCAGAGACTTCATAGAAGATACCCAGTAAGACGAAAACCACCCATGAGAAAAGTATATCCTGGGGAAACAGTAAGCGTAAGAATCAATTAGATGAAAACCAAAATGTTGACAGACGCAAATAAGAAACCAGGGTAATCCACCCAAAAGAAAAGTGGCACCAAAAAACAAAAGAGGCAAAATGAAAACTGGTGTTAATTGAAAGATAGTTACCCTTCTATTTTCTCTATGTGGAGATGAAAAAAGTTATTCCTTATTTATAATTAATCACTCTATGTAATATAAAGCTATTAACTAAATATAGCTATCATTCAACATATATTTACCTGAGATATTATATATTTATTGGTTCGATTCCAATAACCAATGCAAGACTGGTATTTGTGTTAACAATTAAGTGACAATTTGCTTTTCGAAACGCGGTATTGAATTAACTACGATATAATGCTTATATGTTGAATGATAACCATCAGAAATAATAATATTCACATATCCACCAAAATATTATCAAAGCCAAACTTGATCAAGTTAAGACATTATCATTTAAATCAAAATGTAAACGCACACATACACACTTTGTGATTTGAACCTAAATATTGTTGGTTTGATGTAGGAAATAATATTGGGTATTTCGGTAATCGGGCAATGTTCAGTCGTTTGGAGGGTAGCGGGAAGGGGCAACTTACCTTGTTTCTTGAATCCAATCGCATCATATAAGCTTAATCGAATTGATACATTCAGATTTCTAAATTATATATGTTCTATATACATTAAGATTTAATAAAGGAAAATGTTATAACTTACCTTTTATACTGGTATCTATTGACTATTCTGTACTCCAGGGGAAGCAAACCAAGTGAAGGATTCCGTGCATTAAGATTCTAACTTTTCTTCTTCTTTTTCTTTTTTTTTACATGAGGATTTGAAACAGGTCAAATAACTGATCCAGTTTATATAATCGAAATCGAACGTTAAGATAAATTAAAAGCATCTTTTTGGGACAACGAATTGTTATAAGATATATCAGATAATTATATCAACTATTTGGATTAATAAACTGTATGGATTCGATTGGCTCAAAGTCCACGTTGAACCTTTATGCACGGAACCTTTTAAGTGTAGCATAAAGGAAGACATCTTATATTGTTTCAGGAACAAAATCAGACAACTTATAAGCCAATCTATACTGATTTCAATCTACGATGTAGTAACCAAGAAATATTTGTTTTTGAAATCCCAATGACCCAAACAATAAACTGCCAAAGCCATCTTAAATATCTTGTTTGATTCAAATGTCCATCCGAGGAAATTTTCCAGACCAAAAATACAATGTATGATTTTTCACCAAATCAAAGACCAAAACCAACAAGGTTCAACGAATCTTCCTTTATGCTACACAATCATCTAAGCAATATCTTCAACGCTACTCAGGGTAACACCAACATAGCATGCAGAACTTAGGGGATCAGTCCCTCAAAGGACATACCTCTTACTGGTTCTATAATTTGCATATTCATAGCGCCCCGTCGCTCTATTCCACGCTGTGGCCCGATTGAGCTGCAAAAACGCACAATCAAAAAAAGAAGTTTAAGAAACTATCCCTTATAATTATTTTCTCCTTTTTTTTCAGATTCGCACGCAATTCGCACGCTTTCATCCGAGACGCACCTTTTACTTATCCGATACTTCGCGGGCTCGAATCTTCCGTTGGCGGAATTTCGCGTCGTGGCACGAGCTAGCTGTCGAAAATAAACGAGGTCAAAAGCAGGTCAAAAATAGGTCATGAGGTCAGAAAGAGGTCATGTGTCAGTAAGGATAACGTTTGTCGGGTAGGATGTACCGTGGCTTATGTTTTGAGTACCTAAAGTGTAATTCATAAAAAAAGGACGAGATAGAGAGAGAAGTGGACCCCTCTAAATCATACTAAACCGTTCCCCCATATACCACACTACACGTCGAGATATGCTTTCACCTTAGTAAATAGAAAAGGAAGTGGATAAACAAACCCTCTTCCACATCTTAATCTCTCATATTAACCACACGGACATCGAGCGGCGCAAAAAAATGATTTCAAAATAATGGAGTTAAAACATGGAACTTTTGACATCGGCAGAAACTTTTGGTAAGACTATTCCACTTACCTATCAAGCCGAGTCAAAGAGGATTTTTTTATGTTTTGCAACACCAATGCGCTGTTATAAAATCGGATTGTAAAACACACGGGTATCACCACCTCACTCGAACGAGGTTTTTTTCTGGAGACATGCATTTGCGGAGTAACTATCATTTACCTTTTACTGATGCGGTAGTTAGCCAGTTCGAACCGCTGAGTGGCCAGGTTAAAGGCCGTCGCTCGCTTGAGCTGTCAATCAAAGGAACTCGTTAATTGATTTTTAATTGATTTTCATTTTTTCTCTATATGAGTGTATTCTATGAGTTGATTTCTCATGTTGGGGTTAGACCGGGATTATGTGACACATGAAAAACTGGAAACCTAAGATTGTTGCACCGCTGGTATGAAATGAGCTCAGAAAGTTCCAGACATGTTCGGGTCGATTTAAACAATAAACCCTTATGATTTGTAGCCAACAAATGATAAAATTGGTCTTTTTTTATATACCATTTATAGATAAAAGGGCGTCTGGATAAATGATGATAATCATATGAACATGGAATACATATAATGGTATATATGTAGGTTAAAAAGCAGGAACTAACTATGCCAGCCTAATGTTAGATTTCACATTATCAAACAAAACAGTTTATCGAAATTGTTCATCTAAAAGCAGATTATATCAAACACATAAATGCAACACTGGGCTCAATCAAATAAATGTAATGGTTTGGTGACTAAATTGAGCATGAAAATGCACAAAAATAAAAGCCAAACTTCAAACAAATAAAGCGATAAAATCCAAATCCAAATGGGTCGAATAACATCCATTTGTATTGCGAAAACTTGGTCCGATATTGATCGGAAAAACGAATTTTAATTCAATAAATATGAAGAATGTGTTTGAAAAAGCGAAAGGAAATTCAACAAGTATATACATGTACAACTATTTGAAGCATAATGACTCAGAAACAGCTTTACCTTTTGCATCAGTATGGTTTACATCTTGGTTTATTTTGAAGAAGAGGTGAATACTCACCTTATTTCTGTCTGATTCTTGACCCATGGTAGTTTTTTATTACATGTTTAGCAATATTTATTATTTGAATGCTAACGAACTAAGGATTCAACTGATCGACCCAGAGGACAGAAAGTGGTTTGATATATAATTTAGAAGACTAAGTGTGCATCACTACAACTAAAGATTTTATTTTGTTTTTAAAAGAATCTTGCTTTTGGTATACATGTAGGTCCAGATAGTGTGCATGATAATCGGTTATTGGTTAACTCAAATCAAGATTAAAAGGACAATTTGATAAATCATATTTTTTCCATTTCAAATCAAAAACATATTTTACCTTTAGTTCAGTTAATTGTAATTTGTTTGCAGGATTAGAATGCTGAAATATATTCTTAATTATTGTTTATGTCTATGGGGTGCTTGAAATTCCTCAGGAGGGATGTGTGGAGCTAAAGGTTGGTCATTTTGGCTTTATATTTATATGGGTCACTCTTGGAAAATTGGTAAGCTTATGTTTTGTCTTATCAAAAATCATATTGCGAAGTCACGTGTTGAACAACTACTCAATTAAAGCTGTGGTCATCTTAAAATTTAAAAGCTTAAAGCGAGAGAGAATACAGCAGTTGATCGTGGGGACATACTGTCCTTATCCACAATTCCTCATTTTCATTTAATTAATTGTTTTTCGGTTACCTTTTACTAACTCTGTAATTGGCAAAATTTATTGTTTTTCGGTTACCTTTTACTAACTCTGTAATTGGCAAACTCAAGTTTGCCTGTCGCAGGATTTTGCACCGTGGCTCTATTTAACTGAAATCAAGAGCAACTTCATGAGGGAAGTACGGGATTTTTTTACTCATTGAAACGTGCACATATAACAAATGGGCATACAATTGGGGAGAATGCACATAGAGCAAATGCAGAGTAAAATTTGGGAAGAAATTCAAATGTTGAATAAAGGTACATAAATGCAATTTGGATTCTTGTGTTAGTGTTATTCATGCAGTGGTAAGACACATTTGATTAATATATGCAGCTGTACATGCTTAAATATGGTCGAGTAAAGTAGGTCTCATATCGGCCTACATTAGCTTCAGATCAAAGTTATGTTCAATAACCGATCATACAAGGTCTCATCTAAATTGGTTGATATGGATTTGGCGCCTATAATTCATATATGCGTACGGTAATTTTATCTGCGATATTAATGTTTGTCTTTTTAAAGCCAATAACTATAAGCTATTAAAAGTTCTGATCGTCTAGTTATTGAGATTGAGATGAAGTCAAAATTTCGATTTGATAAACTTATGTTAGTTTCATGCATAGAATACTGTGTATTAAGACTAAAGTGCAAGGGAAAATACCTAGCTATAAATATATACACTAAAGTTAGTACGTTATTCTACAAACTGAATTGTTAATTGCCCTCAATGTAAATTAATTCACCTATATTCCTATACAAAAGATCAAATAAAACCTACATCCACAAACATCTATTTCATATAAATTTCAAATAACGGATGAAACGAAATCGATTTCCTAAAGAATTCCTCTTAGAATTTGAGATGACAATCAAGGTGAGGAGAATAAGAGAAACATCCATGCATGAAAGAACAATATGGCTTACAGAATCGTGAAGCACAGTTAAAGGGCATAAATACATGTTATATATATAAAATAGCACTACATTGTATTATAATTCCTGTATATAAGAGAAATATAGAGATAACCAACCCTTGATATTACATTGTCGGAGTTAATCAAGATCACAGACTATTTTATTATAGAACGCAAAGTGAGTAACAAAGCAAGAATACAGCTGCTGTAGAAGCCTTAAGGGGGAATTTCGTTAAAATGAACAGGTTCAAACACCCAGTCCCATGAACAAAGCATGAAATAGTCCCTTAAACATCACCGGGATAAACCCTGATGATATAGAGGTTAATGAGAAGCTGGCATCTTATAATATTGAGAGTCATTTATTACTCGAAGATCAAAAGCGAAACTTGAAATAACCATATCGACCCATATCAACCGCGGTCGCTAAACCAAAGAACGCTAACTTTTTCTGATAACATTTTAAACTGATCCCTACTGAAATGATACTTCACTAAAACGATTTTTATGAAAATAGAGGCTATATACAATCGTCAGTTAAACTATGGGCACCAAAGGTAGTAAGGTTCGAAAATGTGAATTAATGAAAGCCGAGAGAAAGTAGGCCGAGAAAATATACAAATTCGAAGCCAAAGCATTTTCTTCTCGGAAAAAAAGTCAAACTCGAGAAACTAGAGGCTAAAGGCCTTCGATCCCCCGTGAACATTCAAAAGTTATTTGATATAGTATGGTCAGCACTGGAAAAAAACATAGGCATCAGAGATGCAA
>LQRL01124552.1:1408-12608 GCA_001703475.1 Hydroides elegans
TTTTCGATTGAAATCATGGCATCTTTAATAAGGAATAATAGCTAAATAAATGGCATTACGATTGGCGAATATGAACGTAAACCTGTTCAGTTTGCAGATGACACTTCGTGTATATTAGCGGATATAGAAAGCGTTGAAAACCTATTCGATAGTCTCAACTATTTTAGTAAGTTCTCTGGTCTTAAAATAAATATTGAAAAAAAGCACCCTTCTCTGGGTTGGGCCTTGGAGAGAAACAAACATACCTCAAACACTTCAGGTTACAGTGGAAAGAGGATCCATTAATATTCTAGGCGTCTTTATAGGATATGATGTTGCTAATAATACTTCTGAAAATTTTGTCAAAAAACTTGCTGCAATGAAAAATAAATTTAATATATGGTCTTTTCGAAACCTCACCCTTCTAGGACGAATTAATCTTGCAAAAGCTATCGGCATAAGTAATCTTGTGTACTCAATGACCGTGACTGAAACCTCACTCAACATATTACATGTAGCACAAACAATTATTAATAAGTTTGTATGGAAAGATAGCCCACCACGTGTTAATCATAGCAGTCTAATAGCCTCATACGACAATGGTGGTCTCAAAGCCCCAGATATAGTTAGTCAATATAAGGCCTTACGCCTTGCATGGCTAGCACGTGTATCAAATTCAAAACCATGGTGTTCTATTGCAATTACTTTTTTCGACAAATACGGCGGTTTAGATTTCCTTAAACATTGTAACTACGATGGTAATTCGCTCTATCTTTTACCGACATTCTATAAGAATATGATGATTTTTCTAAAAGAAATGTATCCAAACCCTGACAGTTACAAAATTATCTGGAATAACAAAGAAATACTCATAGAAGGAAAATCTATATTCTGGAAAACATGGAGAAATAGAGGAATCATATTTATCCAAGATCTTTTAGACTCGAACAATAAAATTTTATCGTTAAGCGACCTTCACCAAAAATTCGGTATTTCTAATGATATAATGAAATACAATAGCCTTATTTCTGCAATTGTGGACGCAAGAAGACACAATATTATGTAAAGTTCAATTAAATATAATAGCGATGTTATAGACTTTGAACGCAATATTTTCCTCTCATTTAACGATACAAATATACCATTTCACTGTGGACGGTCAAAACTATACTACAGCGAGTTTGTGACCCATTTATCTAAAGAACCGACTAGTATCGCTTATTGGCAAAACAATACTGGGGTGCCAACCAAAGTTTTTTTCCAGAGTTTATCTCTTGCGAGAGCGAGTTGTAAAGAAGTTAGATTAGTTGAGTTTCAATATAAGATTATACATAATTTTGTGAATGTAAACCAAAAGCTATTTATATGGGGGCTCATAGATAGCCCTAAATGTGTTAATTGTGAAAATGAAGACTCAATCATTCATTATTTATTCAGATGTGAGGCAGTCAAAAGGTTTATAAAACAAAGTATCGATTACATCAACAGTCACACTGAGTCTGAGAATACATACAGTGAATGTGGATACTTTTTTGGAGTAAGAGATAAAGCAGTAAACCATATTTTTGTTATGATAAAATATACTAACTGGTTTTTAAAGAATTCGGGTAAACCCTTGAATATTAATGTTTTTCTTTTTCAATTGTATAAGCGTATAAAATCAGACGATCATTATAAGTCAAGAGGTAGTTTTCATATAAAATGGAAAAGGCACTCAACTTTGCATAATGTTCTTAAAAATTCTTTTGAATAGGAAATAGATGATTGGAGTAATTATTGTATGTTCTGTATGTTTGAACTGATTAGATTATGTCAAAAATGTGTGTAACCCAAGTATGTGTACACTTAATGTGAAAAGAAAATAAAAAATTCCAAAAAACAAAAAGATTGGTCCCCAGACCTATAAGAAATACACGGAACCGCTCGGAACCCTCGCTCGTCTATTAATAATCGCTTTCCATTTTTACGCTGACGACAGCCAGCTCTGGAAAATCGCAAACCCAAGATGCCAAAATGAGGTATCTGCAAGCCTCACCGATTGCAACTAGCAATTTCCCAAATTGCTGACTGGATGCGAAATAGCCGACAAAAGCTCAATGCGTCAAAAACGGAATTCCTCTTGATAGGCAGCAAAAAGAACCGTGTTAAAGCCCAGGTCGAGTCTATCAAAGTTGGAGACGACAATGTGATGATTGCACCTTCGGCGAAAAACCTCGGGATTACTATTGATCACTCGCTTTTGCTCGAAAGGCATATATCCGAGGTCGTGAAATCATGCCGCTACCACATCCGTGAGCTATGGTTTATACGCAAATACCTATCGGAAGATACAGCAAAAACCATAGTTCATGCGCTGATAATCTGAAAATTGGATTACTGCAACGCGTTGTACGTGAATCTTCCCGATTAACTAATCGCTAAATTACAGAGCGTCCTGCACGACGCTGCACACCTGGTCACGCGCTCTGCAAGTTCCAACCATACTACCCTAGCGCTAATTCGACTTCATTGGCATCAACGAGCGCATTGAATACAAGGTGCTTTCTATTACATTCAAAGCAAAGCACGGCGAGGCCTTGGAATATATCAGCGAACTCCTTAATCATATGAACCGTTAAGGAACCTCCGTTCCTCAACCCAGAACCTCCTTCCCGTACCTCGGTACCAGTTGAAAAGCGCAGGTTACCGGTCTTGTGAAGTTGCCGGCCTAAAATTGTGGAATAAACTGCCTCCAAACATTCTTAGTATTAATCGTTTGAATGCATTCAAAAAGCGCTGAAAACGTTTTTGTTTAAACATTCATATGGTGTATGATGTTATTTTAGACTTTAAATATAACTGGTAGTGCAAATCATCTTATAATATTTATTATTTTAGTCTCTATAAGTTCGAACTGTAGCGTTTTTATATGTTGTTAAAAAACGCATTATAAGAAAACACTGTAATAATGATAATGATAAAGTATCACATTCAGGATACCCATATTAGTATTTCAGTCTGTTTTTATCTATGGATATTATAAACGGGAGACCTCGATATAAAGGATCTTGTATGAAAATGAAATTGAAATCACACCAAAACACGTGACATTTAAGCATTCAAACTGGTCCATGATATAAGTTGAAATTGAGAATCTATAGACAAAAGAATGAAAATAACGAAAATTTAGCGGAATTTATTGATATTGCAGAAATAAGCATGAATTATATTGTGTTATCCAGGAGAAGTGTCGTGAGCTCGTAGGAGCATAAATAATCAAATGACTTCGATAAATTGGGTTCCTCATAAATAGGAGAAATAGGAGAAAAGATGGGATAAAACAAATGAGAAAAGCTGCAGGAAAATAATACAATTGGTTTTAACTTAGAAGATCCGAACGCCAATAGGAACCAACATGCTGACATGCATTGCGTGGGAACGATCCTACCTCACGGGCATGGCGGAGGAGTTTGTCTGATTCTCGAAACATATCGCATATCATTTTTCAATAATAAAATATCGTTTGTGAATTAAATTTGTAATGTGCTCGCGAGAATTTTTAAGGATTTACGTAACTGCGAACGTGAAAAATTAAGGTAATATGTAAAATTATATTTTCGAAGTCGGGCCAGTAAGTTTTTGGCCGGGCCAGTAAGTTTTTTGGGTCACTGCCCGGAGGGCCAGTGTGATTTAAGACTTAAGCGCGATGATAATATATATGTAACACTGATAATATATAAATGATGTTTTTATTGAATCCATGGTACTTATGATTATTTGGCAACGTACTCAACTTGTTGGACGCATCACACAAGTTTGTCAAGATACTCGAATATGTTCCATGCTCAAAGAATGAATCTATAAAATAAAATGACAAATGGGACATGTATTTGCTATGGATACTTCAGGTGAACTGTTTTTTTTCCATAATTCATAATAGTGTTCAACCTGCAAATAAACTTTTGAATTTATTTTATAGAGTGAAAATCAAAATTTATAAACCTGTATAAATGAACATTCCTACATATTCTATTGATTTTCTTTCACTTCATAAACTTAATGTTGATCTGCACATTGTTTAATGTAACGATCGCACTTAATGGAAATCTTTAGAAAATCTTAATTTCTAAGAAAGTTCTTAATATTAGATCACATCGGTGGCAAACTGAAATGGTCTGGTAGAATGTCATGGATTTTGTCGTTTGGGTTCTGAATCTTGCTATAAAATGATACACATATGTCGAGTCTTTGTTGTTCGGTTGTCTTTTGCTTGAGGTGCATAAGGCTCTCGTTGTAAGGGAGCCCTGGTGCGATGATATGAAATGCCCTCTTTTGGATATTTTCGAGTTTGTAGCTTTGAATCTGGGTAAACGATGTTGACCATACCGGCGTTGTGTATTCACATACTGGTCTGATGACCACTGTATATAATCGGAATATGTCTTTTTGTAGTCTTTTAAGGATATAGAGTATCTTCTGTGCCTTTTAAAGGATGACGATAGTATGTTCATTCCACTTTAGTCATTTTTTATTATTATCCTGACAAATTTTGCCTTTTCTACGGATTCTACGGGTTCTACTTCTATGAGGAAAGGGTTCAATTTCAAGGCGTTTGTTTAAACATATTTTCATTTCTTGGGTCTTCTTTCCATTTAGTCGAAATTTGACGAATCCTGTGTAGCATCGATGCTAGTTCGCAGCGTTGAAGTATCGGCTCACTTAAGAATATCGAAAGGCGTACCATCGTTTGACGTATTTGAACACTGGATGTTGGGCTTTCATGTCAACGATCATTGTTGTGAAGCATTCTTAACCTAGAATAGCACCTTAGATTTTTGCGCCGTTGATAGACAGGGTTCTCAAAGTGTTTTTTCATATCTTGATCGCTTGGGTCAAGATATGAAAAAAACATAGGAAGGAAGGAATACAACGAATTATGGCCGGGGAGTACTGAGTGACTCGAATTAATTCAGGAGTTAATGGTGGTTGATTCGATCAAAAGCCTTGACAAAATCAAGAAAAACGACGCGCACTGCAGTGTGTGAATCGTCCAGCGCGTTGCCCCAGGAATCGAGAAACTCTACTAGCATATGTGTCGTCCTAACTCCGTGTTGATCATCGGACGGCAGATACCCTGTTTCGTTGTCGATTACCTTTCTAAGCCACGAGGTCACAAATCGTTCGGATTCCCTTGCTTGTAGCAAAGTAAGCGATATGGGTGTCATATCACTTTGAATTGACTGCGGAGGTGGTTTATTTGGTATAGCGGTGATGTGAGCACTTTTCCATTTTAAGGGCACACAGCCGTCTGTAATAAAAAAAAATGAAAACCGCTGCAACATGACCTGCTAGTGGCGTGGATTTTCTCTTACCATCCATCTGACACAGTCGGGACCTGGAGCTTTGTAATTGTTCTCAGTTTGAATTGTATTTTGTAGATCCTTCAGGGCCACAAATATCAACGCATGTTTCCCCATATTGTTTTGTTCACACTTATGACTAAGCAGTACTTTTAAAGAGAATCGGGGACATTGAGGATTGACTTTAAGTTCTATTTCCTTACACAGATAATCGAGTGCGCTCCAGTACAGTATCATAAAATTCAATGTCACCAATTTGGATTCGACTCTTGCTTTGACGGGACGCTAGTGTAGTGATTACAATATGGAAGTTACATGGTCAGATTTGCGACTATTTGATATAACTATGGCGACCCATATTTTGTACTTTTTGAAGCAGGTATAAATGAGACCGGCTAGGAACGAGTAAGCATAATATAATCTTGAGACGATGTACCAACTTCTTGCAGGCGTATGACCGAATAGCTCGAATGTTACAACCAGGCACCTAAGCCTTTAGTGGATTCACTTGGCTGAATTGAATCACAATTGAACATAGCTCTGTTCAATACTCTCCTTACACGTTGGGAGAATGATCACCAATAGTTCAGTTTCAGTACATTAAGCATGTTTTGGCACATCCAGCTTTTGATTTTAGTAGTTGAATTTATTATCTTAAGTGCATTGTCTTACGATACGGGGTCCAAAAGCGAAAACGCTATGTAGTTATATGACACACCATATTTTTGGATCATTTGGACAACATCGATGGGGTAGACCTTAAAGTCTCTACCCGAAACCTTGGGGTGAGCTAAAATCGAGGGTAAGAGGGCCTGGAGCACTTGAGCTGATGGTAACTATCTGCTGCCTTCCTATATGGTTATGACAGCCTGAGTACCGCGCCCCGACCCCAAGAATGCCCTTCAAGCGAACGAGTAGAATCCTGTTATATTTGGTAGAGTCGGTAAACACATCGAGCATTACTAGCATAACCCCAAATCTGTTGTCAAGAAACGCAAGACGTCATCATATACCTTTATGAGTGTGGTTTCCGTGTCATGTTTGGCCCGGTATACGGAAGGTAATGTTTGATACAGTTTGATACAAGGCTTAAATATCTTTATTACTGTCTAATGTTTCTTTCTTCAATAGTAGACACACCTGGGTTTTCTTAAGTTCATAGGGAAATTGTCCCGTTTCAAGGGACTTGCCAGCAATGATTGGCCATATTGTGGGGATCGGATCAAAAACACATGAGGCGTTACTTGCATAATTGATAATGGCTTAAGCTTAATCTAAGAACATGGGTCGAATGTACCTTAACGCGAGTTCGATTCAGGGTCAGACTCATAATTCAATTGCCGTTTGATGCATTAAGTTTACTGTGAATTTGTTCCGTTTTTTTACGCGATTAAGCCTCTCTACCAGCTCAAGTTCCGAACTGTGGTCAGGTAATTTTGATTGGATCAGTTCGTTTAGAATAACAAATAATTTTTTGTCATATCCACAGGCGTTGATTTTAGCCACACAGATTTTCCTTGCTCGAAGCAAAGGGACGCATTCGTTTGGAGAAGAATAAACCGTCGTATGAGCGTTTTAGTAGAAGAGCTAAGACCAGTTGTTGGGAGTATGTGAAGCTTTCTTTGGAGCGATTTTAGTTTTATGTTCGACCCCATGGTTCGCTTGCTTTTTGAATATAACATCGTTGTTGTTCCACGATTTTTTTTCAGTCAAGCAATAACTGTAGATGAGGGGCTGTTTCAGACTTCATAGCACAATCTCATTTTTGCCAATATCAAGGCCAGGTTTTCGAATTTTACGTCCACAGTAGGATATCGTTGAGTTTTAAAATTGAGGTAACAGAGCACTAGCTAATGATCTGATAGCACAAGATTGATACCATCTAGATTAAAGAGGCTGTTATTTAGTCTTGTGAATTTGGTAATGTATGTACACTTAATGTTTTCTATGTGTTGATTAAGACCTGCTGCTGACAGCGTATGGGTAAATTTCATCCGCTTGAAATCACCAGGGAAAACACACATGATCAGGTTTGAGAAGTGCTATTTCCAAATGATCGGTATGAATTGCAAAGTACTAATGTTGTTGGTTCTGGAGAGGAAAGGCCGGTATATCAGATCTAAACATTAATAATGGTATTCTAAACAAGAAATTTAAAGCTTAGATATTGTCTGAACAGGGACGTAATATCTAAGATGTTAAAACTATTATGAAAAATCATCCAGACATCCCCTGCATGAGACCCGATAAGCGTCGATTTGTGTTGTTATGATACGGAACAGCATAATTTAGAAAAAATAAACTCGTTTTTATCTTGTATTCATGAATCAGTTCAAACAACTTAGAAATGCTCATGACCTATGTTATTGTTTCTAAAATCATGTGTATAATAACCCTTACTGGCTTTAAATGAGGAGGTGTCAATTCAATAAGGTTCCTAAAGTCCACATAGTTTGTTTTCAATGTACATAATCAATAGACATCCCAATGTGATGATTAGGCATACTTTTGTTTTGAATGTACATAATCAATAGACATCCCAATGTGATGATTAGGCATACTTGAACCTTCATATCTTTCATAACAATCTTGTAATTTTGTTAAAAACACAATTATCATCATTTCATGACAAAGCATTTTGATGATCGCGAATACCTTACACATTGATACAAAATGTTTTAAGACATCTTTTCTTTCTTTTATTGACATTTTTGTTGCTGCTCAATAACGCATAGATTTTTTTTAGAAATGTTTCAGTTTAAAATGTTACATTAAGAATATTTTAATCCAAGTTATCTTTTGTCCCGTCGGATTTCGTTTTTTACTGTCAAATCTGATCAAATCATGGTATATATTTATCCTCTCGTTTTCAAATATAATCGAAATTTCACCCAATCGTTTGTTGACCGATCGTCAGCTTCGTATGGCAACCAGCTTTGTATGGCAACGCTTTGTTCATCCATGCTTGTTTTCCCTGGTTTGAGCATATTATACGATATCATTGATTTCTTTATTGACTTTCCATAGAGGTTGCTTAAGCATGGACAAACCATCTGTTATTGCACTATTTGTATATATCCATTAATGCGCTGACCATATATCATCCTTCCATGGATGTGCAGTATTTACATCAATTATTTATTCACACCAGTTCCCAATACAGATGTAACAAATGCTTCAAAAGCCAGATTTTCTCAACGCATTGGTCATGAGGATTGAATATATTTTAACATCTGACAGCATGGAAACATATCGGAATTCGGAAGATATGTAAACACATCCGTGTTTGTATGTAAACACATCCTTGAATGACTACTTTTATAAAGGAAACTGCATTTGTCTCTAGCAACAGAACAGTTTTTATAATAGGAATGTATATCTTTACATTAAGATTGAAGTTGCCAAAATCTCATAATCATTATAAGTTATAGAGTGGCTACAAAAGGTTAAAGCATCATTTAGATATGTTCAAAAGTTACAGTGCCAAGTCCCTAAAATCCATGTGTTTATCTCGATAAGGGGTTTAACATGAAAGTGCAAAGATCTGCCGTTGTCAAATCTGCCTACTTCCATATTCAAAAATTGTACTCTGTGCGAAAATATGTGTAGGAAAAATCCACCAAGTGGCTTTTCAGTGTTTTGTAATTTCAAGATTAAAGTATTGTAACAGTTTATTGTACGGAATACCTGAAGAATCACTAGATACGCTACAAAAGGTGCAGAAAGCAGGCGCGAGACTTATATATAGTGTTCGCAAACACGACAATGTGACCCACCTTCTCAAAGATCTACATTTGTTTCCCATGCGTGATAGAATTCAGTTCGAAACCACTCAGATTACCTTCAAAACCATAAACGGAAAGGGACCCAAATACCTCGCCGAACTCTTAACTCAAAACTCGCCGAACTCTTATTCTTATGTGTGGTTGAACATGACAAGTGTTCGATAAGCGACGCATTCACGTAATTCATCCTTATATCTTTAGACAAAACATCAATGCTCTTATAAATCTATTCATCAAAATGCTCACCCAACTACTTACAGAAATGTAAGGAACTTTTCCATCCCTCAAAATCTGAAAAATCATTTTATCGTTGAATTGTATTCCCCTTCAGTCTAATAATTTCTCGTTATTCCGCGATTGTCATGTCTTGACAAGATCCTGCCAAACCATAGACCAGAGTCTGACCTGTCAAATAAGCATAGCTCATTGAGAACCAACATTCGAGCAATGAACTAGTACTTATCCATACGAGTTTTTTTAGTCGGTAAACAAGTTTCTTTATTGTACGAAAAAAACCTTGTAAGTATTGTAAGCTACATACTAATGAAAATGGGTAACCATTAAGTAAATTTAATCACTCTGCTTGACCTTTAGACAGCGTTTGACATGATAGACAACTTTTATTCTCAATCGTTCTGAGATATCGCATTAAGTTTGTGGCAAAGCGCTCGATTTTATCTGTTTCCTTTATATCAAGTCTCGAGGATCACCTTTGATTTTGTATTGTGTTACTTGTGACCTAAATTGCGGTTCCCTTTTAGGTCCGGCGACGGGCAATGGAAAACCAAAGCATTCTATAAAATTGCTCTTCTACTAATAATGTACAATTTTATACAGAGAACACCCACCAATGGTTCATTATAGACGATTAATTCTTCCTTCAAGATAAAATACACTGTGTTGTAAACACCTGCCGTTTGTTTATTCAAAGCAAGTAGACAATTTGTACATATCTTTATAAATGTACTATGAGATCCTGTCCAAACAAACATCGTATTACAAGAAATACGAATCTTTTAATCGGTAATGACTTAGGCAGTAGGTTTCACGATTCTCATTACTGTCAATATATCACCAGTATCTCATCTCCTTCCATTTTCTCCCGTCAGAGAATGGACTTTCAGGTTATCATAATCACATTCAAAGCAAAAAAGGGACGGACACCTCTTCACTTGAACAGACCCTTGAGTCAACATATACCTGCGAGACATTTACGTCCCGCTTCTTCCGATCCTCATATCCTACAACATTAAAACCGTAGGGCATCTAACATTCCATGTTGTGATGTTTAAACTTTGAAATCTATTTTACAAACTGTGTGTGCCCGTGAAATGAAGTTTTTTTTTATGTATAGACAGACTGTATCTGTGACATAGTCAAACACTTGTCTAATGTTTTCATCAGTTTGTCGTGAATTAATATTTATACATGTTTAATATTGCTGTCGGTCAACTGTAGTTTTTTATTTGCGAATCTGTCACTGTTTTATGAATTGTTATTCCTTCAATTGTTCATCATTTTTATCAAATTCAATAATAATAATAATAGAAATACGCATCGGTTTATTGTTTTATTTGTAAATAACTTTATGACATGCTTTAAGGGCACTATCTTCAAAACAATAATCAGTATAAAGTTAATCGCTCAATAATTGAGTATATCCACACTACCCAAACCTCGAATAATTTCTTGTTCAATTATATCTAGATAACCTTTTCCTTCAATGTTTACACGCGCATGCGCAGTAGCACCAAATTATGTTTTGGAAAAGCGATCTGACAGCTGATGTGTGTTTTGCAAACATTTTTGTTTATTTCAAATAAATTTAACACTTATTGGAGGAATTTGATTTTCCATTCCATAAAATAATCATGATTGAACCATCTTCAAGTGAAGAAGAGTCTGAGAACGAGACCCTAGAAGATGAAAATTCGGATGTACTTAGTCTGCCCAGCGTTGACCAGAGAAGTTTGTCCCTGAGCGGAGACAACTTGAGCGTATCTGGAGGATCATCTTCATTCAGCTCAGGGCCTCACCAACCACATCCACAGCATATAAACAGAGCCCCACAAAATGCAAGACCTGCCAGTCCAAGCC
>LQRL01124592.1:28215-48013 GCA_001703475.1 Hydroides elegans
CTTCAGGCCAAATGTGATTAACAGATTAGAGCTCTTAATCTGCTTTGAGGAAAATTTGGCATTGATTGATGGTAAACTTGATAGAAATGTTAAAATAAATGGAAATTAATAACATTCAACAAATATATTTTTTGGCGAGTTGACCAACGGAATTTGGCGAGTTGACCAAAGGAATTTGGCGAGTTGACCAAAATAATTTGGCGACTTGACCAAAGCAATTTTGGCGAGTTGGTTTTTTGGCGAGTTGACCAGCACTCAATCCGCCGATTTCCCATTCCACCTAACCTCCCATCGCGTCTGTCTTCTTCCCCTACGTCACCAATAGAGCCTATCCTGCAATTCCGCATCCGAATTCCCACACAAATAGCATATTCCTGGGCACTTACATATTATGTTTTTTTATGCCTGCCCTCGAAATCCTTCAGCGCATGCGCCTGCTCCATCAGGCTTATCTACAGAGTCTTCTGCTGAACCACGTGACATGTTTATGTTTTATCCCAAGTAATCGACCCTTCTCTACCCATTAGGCTTGAAATCCCTAACCTATCATGCCTTACTTACAATTCCTTTCGTGTCCTCACCTGCACCTATTCCATCAGACCCTAAACAGAGTCGTCTCCTTTTAAGACCTACCCATGCCATAAACCCCCACCGATATAGCTATCATTCCACTTTTACCTATCGTGCCGTCCCTCCAGTTCCTTTAGCGCACCGGCCTGCGCCTGTTCCATCAGACTTTTCAACAGAGTCGTCTGCTCGACCACGTGACCCTTGCGCAGCTCGTGCTCCTCGTCCATTTGCCGACTTGCCATGCTAGACCACTCCTGTGTGTCGTGTAAAATGAATATTACAGAGTTTATAAATAAAAGTCCCATGTTAAACTACAAACTATAAAATATGTAGTTCAGCAAGTTCTGGTATTGTATCTTTATAGGTGATAACAAATGGTTATGCAAAATCATGCTTGAACGCATATGGACGAAATAAAACACATCGCTTTATTCGGACCTTTTTATTGGTGTTTGTAAATTCATACTTATGTGTTTAGCACTTGCATCGCTATTGATGACATTTCTGAATAATCTACCGTCCACGTCAGAACTAAATTTCATCATCATACTTTCATACAAACCTTAGTTTGATCGGCGACGAGGTCCTTGATTTTAGCCTTGTGTGTGTCGACCACTCCGGCCAACTTCTTTTCCGTTTCCGATTTTGCATCACCCGCACTATCGCTGTAACAAACAAAAGAAAGAGCATGCAATATGCAACAACAGTTCGGACGATAAGTTCTTTTTCTTTATAATTTATTTAATATCTTTATTTATTACATGGTCAGGGTGCATTGCTTGAAGAAATGATAAGGAAAAGCTATGATGCAATATTTCTGTGTATTACACCCGGACTATTTTCCGATTGCACTTACAAAATCAAATTTTCATAATAAACAATATAAACATGAATAAATATTTAAATAATTTATTTCACATCGATTATTTTCTTTTCCTAGATTATTTATAAGCTTAAAGTTTTTTAATCAACCCTGATTGTCAACATTATTAAACATATTATATTATCGCCCACTATGACATGGCAAAAATTAGCTTTTTTTCAGTAACGATTTTCTTTGTTATTCCATGTAATAAAGGGAATACAATATTCAGATTCAATATTGTAAGGCGTTTATTGCACTCAGGGGTCAAATTGGAGGCACTCAGCCTTCGGCTTCGATGCATCCAATTTGAACCCTTCGTGCAATAAACACCTATCAATATTGAACCTTCATAAGGTATTCCCATAATACGTGATGGGTAAGGATATTTTGTTGATAATATTTTAATATTCGTCCCTCACCCCCAGGTCGCCCTCCAAAAAAATATATTCTGTTTTTTTTTCACCTAAAAACAACTTTTCAAAGTAATTTTCGTTGGTAGTGGCCTATAAACCCCAAAAATTAGATCTCCAAATAAAACTACAAACCTAGCCTCCTGTCGAACCTATTAGACTACCCTTTTTTCTTTAGGTTTGAACAAACATTTTCTTTACTTTATAATATTGAATTTTAAGGATGAGTATACTATAAAGGATAGCGTAAAATACGGGTTCGGGGCCTGTTTTTACCCTTTCTTCTTGATCTGCTTTTCCAACACCTTCTCCAAGCCCTGTTTCTCCTTGTCGTGCGACGCAACCAACTTATCAACCACTGTGCAGTGAGCTTTCTGCATCACAGACCTAGCAATCAAGGAAAAAACAGATATCACACTCCATTACATTCCCAAACGTCAATTTATTACGTAGATGTACGGATGTCTCTTATTTGAATGTTCTGACGAGTATACTTGATAAAAAATGTGACATGTACTGAGTCAAAGAAAACTTGTTATATTTGATGTATTTTGTTTCGTTTTTTTTATGTGTATCGCATTTTGCTCCAGTTTTTATTATTTTTATGAATATAGTTATTTTTTGTTGTAGAAATTTAACTAATGCTCAAATTTATATTAACACTCACTTATCCTTGTTGTGCTTCTTCTTGAGCACCTCCAACTCCTTCAGTTGTTTCTTGAGCAATTTGTTGAAATTCTTGTCGGCCCTCAACGTATCGGACGTAATAGACTCGGCCGCCGGTTCCTCCTTCTTGGGCTGGTCGCCACCCTTGCTGGCGTCCTTGTTGTTGGCGTCTGTTGAGTTTTGGGCCATGGCGGGCTGGGATTCGCGCTTCTCCAGTACCTAAAGTTTAGAAAGTAAAAACGTTTTCAAGACAGTAAAGAAAACGAAATTTTGTGGTAATACCATTAAGTTTTTATAGAAGGGACAGTACGTCTCGAACAAGGTGACTATGTAATGGGTAGCCCACCAGTGCTAAAATGAGAAAATCATTACATAACCTCTTAGCGCAAGTGGTATTTATGGCTTTTATGTCGAGAGAACGAGACAGTGAGATAGAGAGAGAGAGAGAGAGAGAGAGATAGATAGCTAGATAGATAGATAGATACGGATAGAGTCGCATAGGAAGGAAACAGAAAAGAGAGCATGAGAAGACGAGGGTAAATTTCTTCACTTGGCTACATCTACCTTGTTATTAGGCGTGCTGCTCGACGACGTGGCGGGCACATCACTGATGTCTGACTCATCGATACCCATGTCCTGCATCTGTTTGGCGCGCTTCTCCGCCTGTGAGAGGAAGGCGCGCGGATCCGACAACGCGTCCACAAAGGCTGCGAAGAGGCGAAAATATGAAATATAGACGTTAATATTATCATATTGATTCACGGGAACAGACAAGTACAACATTGAGTCAATTCACGAAAGTTTCATTATATGCGTTGTGTTAATTAATCTTATGAAGCTAAGAGACCAGTATTCTTGAAATTTCATTTTGACTGAAAATATTACTTCTCGTCAATATCAATTTTTATAATTATAATAACTCTCTACGTATCTATATATCTATATATCTACGTAGTTTGTTTTCATCTGACTTTTTCTATCATTGTGGTACCAACAACATACACATTATAACTGATCGATTTCATATGAAGAAGAGTCCTATAATATCCGAAACTCACCGCCCAGCCCGTCGGGGACGTATGTCTTGAGGACTAATTTACAGAACACAGTGGGTAGCGACAGCGGGAAGTTGCCTTCCGTGCGCAGCGATATATGGCGGTAACCGGCCTGTAGGCCATCTAGCGGCAGAATGCGCTGACCAATCAATTTGCCCGTTTCTTCGTAGACGGCTATGCGCAACACGGCCAGGTCGGGTAGAACAACCTAGAGGCGAATGTTGGATACAGTTATTATAATATTCTAATCTTAATGTAACGTTCTTTCGATTGAGTTGATATACGTGTATACAAAAACCTAACGCGATGTAATGAAATTAATGAAATACCCACTCCCTAGGTTACTTCTTTACCTCTATTGGGAGACACATTCGGATTCCCCCTAATGAATAACCGAGAGATAATATGCAAGGCTGACCCCCCTGCCCATATTCATCCTTTTATATATGATATGAAGCGGTGTGCATGATGTAAAGGCTCCCCAACTTTATTATTTCTGGTATTCTCATAACAAGACTGTCCAAGGACAGTGTGCCACATCTTGCCTAGCTTCCCTTCGATAAGGAAATTGCCGGGGCAGACATTGAAATACCCAATCAATGAACACCAACCTGAGAGAAAACTTAGAGCCAAATCATGATGGTCTTTATATTGTCAAATATCCAAAATTTGACAAGTTCGAACACCTGTTATTTCGACAATAATTTATCGATCAAAAAAACTTTGTCGTCGCAAATCTGCAATATATATATATATATTTCTTATTGTATGAATATTCAGAACACTAAGGCAAGGCTTTCAAAATAACAAAATTCCGCGGACAAAGTGCTGTAAAAATACCAAAAGTTCGGACCCCTGCACTTTCGACAATTGTTGGTCTTTTTAAACTGAAACCTCGACGAGGCATATCTGCAACATACATTCTTTATCTGTATCAAGTTTCAGACCCAAGGAAAACGGCTTTACACTAAAGTGTAGCGGACAAAAAACGTGTATCTCAAAAAATAACAGACAGACAGACGAACGGATAGACGGGGGATAGCATCAGAGACAGATGGGGGATAGTATCACAATATAGAACTTGTATTTCATAATAATAATTAATTGCAAAGCACACTTAGGTAATGCATTAATAGTTAAGTCATAGAAATACAATAAGGCAACACAAGCCAGACATCCCGGATATGTCAATTAAATTCAATATTCAACTGGTAATAAAACATTGCTGCAGTCCCTTTGGTTGTGACGTAATAACTCGCGTTATCCCCATTTAGCCAACCGCCGCAGAATCACGTGATGTAAACAAACTTCTAGGAGCCTGTATTATCGCTCACCGATTCAGCGAAAAAAATGGCATAAAAAGGGGCTCAAAATATGTTTTTATTTTTTATAAGCGCTTATATAAGCACAATTGCTTACAAAAGCACAACTGGAAATCACATGGCCATAAGGAACATGTTAAAAAAATCCGCACTCAAATCGGTTCAGAATTGTCGGAGGAGTAGCGAATTTGTTAAAAGTTAACGAACTAAACAGATAAATATCTATATATATATATATATGCATATATATATGACTAAATCATTAACACCAAGCGGTGGTACAATCCACGTCTTGCATAGCAAGCCGTGGCTAAAAACTACATGTATTATCACTTCCCCGAAAAACCACTCACTTTTCTGAACACAAACGGATCCTCGTTATAGACGGGGTTGAGGCCGTTGTTGGGCACCGTGCGTGTGCGAAACTCCTTTCTGATGGTGTCGGTCGGCAACCCATACATGTCCACTTCGACGTACGTGCCGATCTTCTTATCCGACAAGAACTGACCTGCAAAAGCATTATACGATATAAAGTAAAAAATAAGATATTCCTAAGCTTCCATAAATTAAGTAAACTGACTCATACACAAACCAAAAGTTCTCAAAACCAGAAATATATTTATAAAAAATGTTTATTTTAGTGCGGAGTCCGTTGTTTATGTTTGTGAGAGAAACCTTTAGATGCAGGGCTCTTCCTAGACACTGTCACGTGACATTGTTGTGAATATATTGCTATGTTTTAACGACTGTTAGCCCAAGTATCCATGGTTACCTGAGATAACCTGCACGGAGCAGTGAGCTGCGATCACGCCGTCGACGGGACTCTCCGAGAACGGGTCGAACGTCCGATCAGGCCGCCGCATGAAATCCGGTTTCAACAGATAACTGAGGGGGAAAAAGAAAAATTGCCAATTGAAATTGAAAGTAAATGTAAAACAGATCCGTCCGAGAAATGAAACACAAGGAAACTTAAGCGTATTAAAATATATTTCAAAATTATTGATTCAGGATAAAGGGAAACTACTATTTTGTTAAGTAAATTAGTCTTACAATCAGTTGTCCTTGGGCCGCTCAATTTATAACCCCTAGAGACGATAGCAATATTGTTAAGTACAGCTTTAGGTTTACGTGTTTATTCACTCTCATATTTGTTCTTTGAATCACCCACAGTTGCTGTTATACTCAAATTTGCCCTGGTAGAGTTCGAACACTAACGCATATTAATAGAAACACCAACCATATATTGATGAGGATATCTTTGGGTATTTAACGTATTTAACATTACATTTGTATTTCCTTTCCAATTTAATTACGCACCCGCAGTTGCCGTTGTACTCGAACTTGCCCTGGTTGAGCTGCATGGCCAGGTCGGGCGTCTGGAAGTTGAGCGACACCATCTGACAGCCAGCGTTCCAGAAAATCTAAATATGTGCCAACAATTGAATCAAAATGACCATTTAGTAGCTGCAGTGATTGAGCTATGAATATGTACTAGTATGTTATAAATGTAATCTACCGTTAGGACTGATTATATACCGATACATAATCATAAATTGTTTTTAGTTATCATTGCATAATCGCGATACAATTACACTTTCGAGAGTTTGCAAATTTCGTTAAAATGCTCAATATGAAATCTGTTACTTGATTCTTTACAATATAAGAGTGTGAAAATCAATCGAATTTTGTATGTTTACTGACCTGCGGCATGTAGTTGCTGGAGTCGACCCTGCCGCCCTTGGGGTAGATGCGACTCATTTGCCGCTTATTGTAGCTGAACAGGTTAAGTCACCATAATGTCCAATGCACAGGATTTTTTGATAGATTATATTCTATGTTTTATATTTCTTTTCTTCTGTTTTTCAATAATAAAGGCTTGGTAAAAAGAATCTTAATTACATAAATGTTGAAATTTTGAGTTTTCGAACATTATCCAGTTTAATTTTATCTGCCTTAGTCTATTTTGCTGCTTGAAAATACAAAAGGTACTCTTAATATATTTGAATCTTTTCAAAAGATGACGATACCTTTGATTTTATTTTCCAAATGATAATCAATTTTAAAATTGTATTTAAAAATATCTTATGTAAATAAAAAATCCAATATATTTAGAATGGGCGAGTTGGATATACACCGTTGAACAAAATAACAAAGATAAATCATGCCTTGTGTATACATTGAGGTCCAAGTACAAATGTAACATTCATAACAAGCTAAATGCATTAAATGCAAAAATAAATATGGATTCCACCATAACCATGCCAACTTAAAATGGCGACAGCCCTGAACCTTTGGTTTCTTGTATACATTTAGATTGCATAAATAGAGAAGAGAATAATCTTAAAACACGGAACCAAGTTGACTTTATGTGACTGTGTTTGATAAGAAATAACGATTGAAATTGAAATCGATTTATTTGAGATTGAATGATAGGGAAATATTAAAATGAACGCATTGATCTATATGCTTGGGTTTGCATGAGTTAAATACAGGATCTTATAAATATATGTTTTGAGGAAATATGTCACAATAATTCATTCCATATTACTATCATATTTATATTCGCTTTTACTTAGGTGATTACAACTAATCGTCCTAAAAGTGGCCAATAAAGAAAGTTTAGGTGGACCATTTTAACAAGACTGTCCAAGGACAGTTTGCCACAACTTGCATAAATCACATTCACACTGCACTAATTCTGGAGCTTGTTGATTAAACAAAGTATCAGATATATTTACATGCTTTTGAAACATTCACGGTTTATACAATTTCAATTATTTATTCAAAACATAAGAAAACAAATTGGCATTTTTCGTAAGCACAACCCAAGGATGTACCTTAACCATAAATCGACGATATAACAAGTGCGACATTCATCTCAAACGACACTTGCGCCGGCAAAAGACACTCGCGCTCGATGTTAAAGTTTACATATATGTAACAAAAATGCGTGCGAGTGCCGGAGGCTCGGGTAAATATTTTACAGGTATTCTTATAAATTAATAAATTTGCAGAATCGATTTCTAAGAAATATGATTTCCACACAAGCGCCATCGACAGGTTTAAATAAACCAAATGTTTTGAATGTTAGTTAGTGAAATATTTTGTGTATCGCATTTAGGTAGAGCGTTCAATTTCTATTCACATATAATATATATGTTCAACAGGGTGCGGTTAATACATCTACGAGGTTAAAACGCTATTTTTTACCAACCAATTACATCTTTTAAATATTATGGTGTGTAAATGATTCACTCAATATTCAAAATGCAGAAGAACCATTGTGATGTTTTGGTTATGACGTCACAATCGTAACTTACCCGCATAAGCGACTGCAAGCGCAGCTTTAACTATTTAAATGGTAAAATATAAGCAGCCATAACTTTGCTTATATAAGCAATATAAGCACAAACTAGCAGTTTTTGAATACCCTAGCATCTCGGAAATAAGCATACCAAATGTCATCAAAATCGGCCCACAACTCGCGGAGGAGTAGCATTTTCAAAAAAATGTTAACGAACTAAACAAATAAATATATATATATATATACATATAAATAAATAACGGCCAAGTGGTGGGACAACCCCCGTCTTGCAAGGCAAGCCGTGGCTAAAAACTAATGTTCTAACAAATAATCTACACAATAATTATCAAATATTATCGTCCTAGTTAGCAATAATGCCAAAACTATTAGAGATAGAGATAATCTAAAAATATATCAACTCTAGTAGCCGTTGTTCTTAGTGCGTTATAGTTCGGATTATTTTTCTGGGTGCTTTTTATTCCGGATCCTAATTCCGGACTCTAATTTAGATATATTTCAAGGATACTCGACCAGGTCGACGGGTTTGTGCCTAAGCATATTGAGTGCGGACGACTCGTTAAACGACGACATGTGAAAACAAATGTCTAGCTCTGCAACATAATACAAAACAAACAAAATGCACAACAACTGAACACCATGGCAACAAACAATATGCAACATGCTCTCAATAGAGGGGAGGGGGAGGGGGTTTGGTGATGAAGAAGGCTATAAACGAAGGGCTGGAGGGGGCGAATATATATAAGAAACGATAATGCATATACCAACAGGGAACCATCCATGAATTACATAGAGATTAAAGATAAATTCAAAATAATTTAACATAATTTATCTTTCAAAACTCGGTTTTACTTTAAATTGTATGTAGTTGGTGGATGATTTTGACTTGAATCGGTTTATAAAACAATATACCGGTATAATGAATATACACTTATGCAAAACATAGTCATGCATTAATATACAACGTAAATAAAACTAATATGCATTTCACAAAAAAATAAACACAATGAAAATGCCTATACGCAAATGTGCTGCCATCGATATATTGTGATATACATGGATATGCTAAACAGATTTATATCTAAAATTTGGGATAGATCCTTAATATTTGACAAATATTTTAATTAATTGAAATGTGCTTATACGACGCCGCTCCAACCTGCTCTCTTGTTTATCTTGTTCATATTCGGGGAGCATAAAATCTATTGTGCTTTAATAAAATTAGTATGCATTCAAAGTTTAAAACATAAAATACATGAAAAAGAACATCAATCCAAACACAAAATGCGCTCCGTCGATTCAAATCCTATGCCGGTAATGCCTTTCTAACTTAAAACACAATTAGTGCAATTTATACAAAATTGATGTGAGCCACTTTGCGATAATAGAGATTAGATTTTTTAATCTTTACATTTTATGTTATTTTGAAATTCCTGAAACAATAACTCATATACCCGGTAAATGTTCATTTTATAATATTTACCACTTCAAAAAAATATAGATTTTACATTGGAAAAGGGCTTTTAAATTTCACCGTTTTAGGTATCTGTGGTGAAAGTGACTCACACTGCTTTATATATTAACGAGAATTAGTGCATGACATGGAAAACAGTTAAATGTAAAATGATAAGTGTTCGGCCTCTTCGTCTGACCGATCTTTCCGGTCATTCCCTTTCGGTGTTTCTCTTATTTTGAGTTGTCAAGGATACTTTCCGAACTCGACCGCGTTGACCTTGAGATAACCTAAGGCCGCTGATTCAGAGAAGGAGGACATGTTGTGGGCGATGTCTTTGCCTGAAGGTCAAAACGAGAGAGAGAATGGATAGTCCGTTTAGAAAGGTTTATATTATATGGGTTCAAAATACACGGCGGCGGTGGAAACCAAAAGAAAACACGAAGGGTTAATGACGGGTCTAATCTATGATGGATGATTGAATATCATATGAATTTTGATCAATCTCTCTTCGACCAGTCCGTGAAGTCGACTATTTGGATAGAAGCCTAGAATAGAACGATGCACAAAACAACATATAAATGCAAAAGAATCCTTGGGACAATCCATTTCGCAAACGCAATTGATAGAATATATTCTCATTTCTTATTCCTAAACGATTTTCATTCTCTCGTAAAGGTTTTCAAATTCAAAATGGGATAAAATGTTATTTTACATTACTGTGTGTTGAATACTGCGAAACCCTTCAACTGCATGTCAAAAGATCTGCAAATCAAATAATCGTTTATAAGTTTGCAATTATTTATTAAACCTATATTGGGATCCTCTTTCGTTCAAATCCTACACACCCTAAAAATAAATACATGAAACAGCTTATGAAACAAAAGCGAGGAAAAGGGATTACTGGTTTGCATACGAAACCTAACCAATGCATGGTCCTTATATCACATTCTTAAAAATAACTAAATTATATAAGCATGCTAGGTTCTTAAAATACCTCTGACCTGAGACAAAGGATATAAAAGGTAATGAAAAATGACTTCAAAATACAATACATTGTGGATATGACACAATTTACATTGTACTCTATCGCAATTTTGCAAAACAATAAATAGTTTGTTATTTTGCATTTAACCACCATTTTTATAATATACAGTATAAACACAATATCTAAAATACAACCACACTATAACCACGAGGTGCCACTGAGTAGTGGGTATGTGCATCTTATTTGAACGAAAAGAGCCTTTTTGACGATATTTACAGGTAAATCAATGTATTGTATTCATGATTCAGTTTTCTCCAAAAAATGATTTGCCTGCATCATGCATATTGAAACAAACACCAAATATACTTGATATAGAACAAGACAGAACTGGACTTCTCCAAACTCAAATGCCAGAAACAGTCGAACTTTAATATACGTAGAAGTCTACATAACAATTTTTTTACATAAGGTAAAACTTTACAGCTAAAGCCGAATAAAAGATTGTCTTCTTTCAATAATTTTTTTCCTTCAATTTTTTTCTTCTGCATTCTGGAAAAACATGTATTACCAAGGTTGTGTGAATCTGACGTTTGGCGTTTGGACATGCACTATAAAAATATGGATAAAATGGGCGATAATTCCAAAGGATACTTGACGAATTCGATGGCATCAGTTTTGAGTAAACCGAGCCCAGTCGGTTCACTGAAGGAGGACATTTGAAAGGTTTTGTTGCGATCTGAAAGCGTTTTTAAATACATCACATTCAGGATTCATTTGTGAATCTACTTGTTTATTCATAGGGTTGTATGCTTATGTTCCTTTAAGTCACAGTTACTTATCAATCTGGAAGAAAGGGAAAATGTATATGAATTCACACCGAACAACTTTTGATTCGTTATTATTAAAACGGTATATATCAAAATAAATTATTTGATATAGTGATGATCAACCTTATAAACTATTTACACAACGATGGCTCAACAGTAAACCCAGAATTTGTTATATTATCTTTAGTTCATTACAATCCCTTATCAAATTTACAACCAATCCCCCATCATAACTGAACCCCGGATAGGGGAAGCCGTAGCCTAGCGCTCGAGCAAACGCCTGATTATCTCAAGGTGTCGGGTTCGATTCCGACCCGGGGAAGGTTGGTGGAGGATCAATGTATGCTTTGGTATCGATCTACGGAAATGCAACATTTGGGTTAGCGTCCTATCCCGGCAATTTAAATACGCTTTTTGTCATTAAGTTTCGGACTTGAAAAAATTGCTCGAAAATTCTCATTCACCTTCAGCGACGTCGAAGCCCTGGAACTTGACGGGTTGCGCGTAGTTGACCATGGCCGAGAGGTAGGGATGGATGTTGGTAGTGGCACCAGTGTACTTGTAGTTGGTCATCAACGCCAGCTCTTCTTCTTCTGTTATTGCACCCTATAGCGAGTTATCAAAAACAAAGGTTATTCCATATCTAAAAGGTAAACATTAAATATAACTCATGGTGGAAAGGTATCACTCCATTACCGTTCTGATCAACAATCTGTATGAAAATACAGAATTTAATTAGGTAATTAGGCATATAAGGGCGACTAAATCGATATGAAAAAAAAACTTCTATCATTAAGAAATTTCACGAGTTTAAATTGAACCGTTTTTTCACGTAAAATACTTTTGAGGCCTGTAAAAGAAGCGAGCATTATTGCGTTATACACATTAAGCTGTTTAATAATGGAATGCCTCCTATATTCGTTATGAGTCATTTGAAGCCAGATCGTCGCAATTATGCATTGGCTGAATATTCAAAAGGAAAATATGACCGACATCACGGAGAGAGACTATAATATGTATATACATTGTAATTATATTTGTAGTTCCGAATCATTTTGTCAAAACAGTGATAATTAATTTCATACCTTAAATACACAAATGCCTTGTTATACATGTCCCTATCATCATGTCGACTGAGACTTCAATTAATTATGTTTGACACCATTTTACAACTATGTGTACTAGTTTTTCCAAAATTCATTTATAAAATGTATAAAGAGTTATCCAAATATTTAAGATTATGCTTTTTGATAAGCGTTTACCATTTATGACAAAAGCTTATTTTCACGATTTGCACTTACGTTTTTTAAGAGTAAAATATAGAATCTAATACAAGCTATCACTGAAAGCGAAAAAAAAAAAAACAAGTTACAGGCACATTGCTGACAAATAAACACTACAATGTCCTATATAGAGTCTATAACCTCGTATATTACGTTTTGAACAGATAATGGAGGAATGAGGATGGTGTAGGAGAGGAAGTATATAAGACCACAGAGAAAAAATTATTGCTAAAGTTCCTTGGTTGCCTAGTGTGCCTGAGAGGTTTAAAATACGTGGTACATTGATCAATTAAATCTGTCCTCGTTCTTTTATAGTCTATCAAAACGAGATTCTGTCCTCGTTTGAGACTGAAGAATTCGATTATCCGGCCTAAAGAAAAAAATGGCTATAAAACTAAAACACACGATCAATTTTTGGCATAGTAATTCCAAGTGAACGGCTATAACTATAAGTGGTAATGGGAATTATTACTAATCTCTTCACCCTTAACATACTAGAACCTATATTTTTTGCATATGTATTGGAATGAGGAATGTGAGTACAAAAATTGGGGTACAAAATTGAAGAAAAAAAAACATTAAACATATTTGCAATAAATAACTTACTTCTGGGTCTTCAGGCTATTTGGCAAATTGAAATAAAAATCAGGCAATTCATTTAATATTTTTGAAGGGATTCGACATACATATAAAATAAATTTCGATGATCACGAAAGTAATTTAATGAAACCAAATTTTTGCTCGAAATTTGAAACATGCATAGTGTGGTTATCGAGATGAAACTGGAAATTCATAAATACGTATGACTTTTAAAACTTATTTACGAAATGAAATGTACGCATATCATACCACTCAAACTAGTTACGTGAGGCTTCTAGACTATCTTTAAGTTTAACAGAACGCAATACATGAACCCCAAAATACGTAGGCTCTATCATTTGAATAATGTATTTTTCCGAATATAAAACGCACATATCTACAATAAGCGCCAAACGTGTGGCCTAAAACATAAAATATAAAAGTGTGGATTTTATTCGGCAAAATAAAAGAGAGTACTTATATATCTTTTTTTTTTAGCATACATCCATTGGCGTCCTCCACAAAGAAACTGTAGATGTTTTAATTTGAAAAGGCACAGCCACTTAAGTGTACATAGTTATGCAACGAATATGTATGCTGCATTATAAAACTGTCATGGATTAAATTGAAACAATCACTCATAAGCACACGTTGGCTAAACAACACAATACACACTCCAAAGGATTTTATCACGTTTTGGAATTTAATACGAAATAAAAGACAATGAAACTATACGGAACTAATTAATTTCTATGAAAAGTCAATATAGGGCAATATTTTGCTCATAAAAGCTAAGAAAAATACTTGATTCTTGGGTAAATCCAGACAGCCTATACTAAAAGTATACGTTTTTTATCATACAAAATCAACTAAACAGTTCACTAAATCTATAAAAACATGTTTCTCATGCATAGGAACACAAAGAAGTAGAAGAATATATAATGTGTATAGTTTACAAAATCTGTGTCTATCCTTCGATATTTCGATCCAGCATTTAAATGTAATAGCAAGTCATCTTTAATTGGCTTTGTTTTAGTAAGCTTTGACCATATACATATACAAGGGGAAATTAAAATATTTTACAAGGTCGTCTTACCGAAAAGAACATAAAACAGTTCTGATAGATTCTAAGATAACGGCTATGAGAAAACAAAGAAAAATGTAACGCAAAAAGCTTAAATAAAACAAACAGATATTAAAATCAAGCAAAATGTGCATACAGAATTGGATTTCTATTTTGTTGGTGTTAAGAGGCACTCACGTTTTCTACGGCGTTAGGGTCATCGCCATTTTCGTCTCCCTGGCAACGAGAGGTCAAGGTCAAATGAAATGATATGAGGTCATTGGTTAAGCGCGACGCGATCAACCGTTTCGTGGTGTCATAATGTGTAATATAATGTTTTGAATGGAGATTGAAATTTTGACCAGTATAGTCAGCTGCGGGTTTAGGACTCCGTAATTCTCGCTTACTATACGAGTGCGCAAACAACGGTGCAAAACAAGTGGAAAAAATGTGAAGATCGAATATGAATGAAGGTCAAATCGATTAATCTACTTTTGCATTTGACACCATACTTTCTATGACCACGGACAAATGAAATACCGGTAGCTGACATAAGAATCCAAAATTGGATATGAGATATGGGGGAGGGGATATGTTTGCCTCTTTAAAATCGAGGGAAAGGTTAGCGTCAGAGAAAACTATCAGCGAATAAATGGCGCTTTTGAGTACATGTCATGGTATATCTACATAATCAATTTAAAGCAAAATAAAGGGGGATAAGCGATCGAATGGTAAATTTTACGTGACTAATGAAACTTTGGAATCATAGTATAATATTGAGAATATTAAAGTATTAAAAAGGTTTGGGTACTACAATTTTGAAGCTTATAGACTTAGATTTATAATCAAACATAAAATATCATTGAAACGATAATAAAGCAAAATCATATATCATTGAACCTTATGCATATTGTTTATATTATACTCTATCAAATGAACTAATCTACCTCCCGTTTAGGATAAAGTCTCTTTACTGTTGATTATGCGAAAATAAATGATAGTGAACTAATTGTAATATTTATTTATGAATACATGCAAAAGCATTGGTAAATGCAATACGTATATCGATCGAAGCCATTCCTTTAACCTCATGTAACTTCTCAGCGAATAAAAAGATTCTTACTTTAAATTGAGCCAACGTCTCTCGATTCCCAACAATAGGCATTTTACAAATAAAATGCATTTCGATGACAACAAATGTGAATCCATCCCTTATTTATACTCATTTAATCACAATACATTTTGCAATTAACCTAACTCGTATTTGTGCATCACCGAGCGGCCGTTGTTGAGTAGATGTAGCATGAAAACGTTCATGCGATTTAGAATACACGACTGCAATATCGATGTCGTGAATTTGAACACTTAAAACGTTAATTTATATCAAGTGACTTTAACTTTGAATACATGGCGAAAAATCCAGCAATGTTAGTCATGTGACTGTCAATTTGATCATGTGACTTTCATTTTTGATCATGTGACAATTTTGCTCACGTGACTGTTATATTGGGCCGTTCTATTATTCATATGACTATTTTTCTCATATGACTGTAATGTGTATGTACAACCTCTTAAAAGCCGTTTGCCAAAAGGGGTTCATATCTCGCCTTTGTGTGTTTCGAGAGACGTTTTTGAATTTCTACCTTTTTTCCTATCTTGACGCTGCTGGTACGGCCCTTCATATCACCGCCTTCGCCACCCGCTTCACCTTTGGTAAAAATAAGATATTCGCGGGTAAATAAGTTATATAGCCCATTGTTGCATAAATATAAGGTATGAGTAAAATCGATAATCATGTGCAAAGTGGTATATTATTTTACAGTAACAAATATTATAACGATGAACTGCAGTATTGTAAGAATATTGAAGCAAATGTTTGTAAGATATAAAGTAGAGTTTATCAATACACTAAAGCTAATAGAGAAAACTATACATTCAATTTGCAATACATTAGATAAATCTCAACTGCTGGTAAAATAACTGGTGAAAAGCTAAGCTGCATTAACAGATAAATCAAATTGTAAAGGGCTTAAAATGAAAAGAAGTGTACACATGTAAATTAAATAAGCCAAGATAATAATACATGAATATGAATACACTTGTAAAATATCTTGCAAAGGTTAATAAAGAAAGGACAAATTAAAAGGATTGTAGGATTATAGAATTGAGGCTTTCTACATGTTAAAGCATATAAGAGGTACATAGACAAATTAAATTACATGTATATAGCTTTAAATTAATTTGTAAATATATTTTTTTTAAACCATGTGATTAAACACCAACCATGAAGCATAACATTAAGTCCTGCAATCATAGCTTTTTATGTACAACATCACTATAACATACACTTGTGCCTAAAGTCAATTTAAATCCATAGAAAAAATAGTTCATTTCAATGTGAGGCCATTTTGTTGACCAAAATTGACTCATGGCAAAATGCAGCAAAACGTAACAGCTAAGGACAATAAGACTGCAGAAAGAATTCGCAAAAGGTAAAAAAGCTGTTGGACATTCAAATTACAATAAGGACATCGAGTTAGTTACTTTTTCTCCGCTTATCCTTAACTTTTCATTGAATCTTAAGGCAGGGTGCCCAGTCTCCAGACAGTATAATTTCCCTGATTTTTTCCCTGACTTTCCCTGATTTTTTCCCTGTTCCAAGATGATACCTTATACCAAATTAGAGCTAAATCTAGTCAATATTCGAGCGCCGACGGCGCGAGCCAAAATGTTTAAGAAGTATATAAATTATGCGAGCGCCGAAGGCGCGAGCGAAATTTTCTAGAGAAATCCTAAAAATAACAAGTAAATAATATAACGAAATTCCCTGATTTTTTCCCTGATTCATTATGAAATTCCCTGATTTTTCCCTGATTTTCTCCAAAAAAGTCGATTTTCCCTGACTTTCCCTGATTTGAAAACGTTACTTTGAAATTCCCTGATTCTCCCTGATTTTCCCTGACGCTGGTCACCCTGTAAGGATAAGGTTAAGGTAACGGATAGTGAAGAATATGGGGCCATATTCTCGGCCCCACTTAAGCTTAATCTTAATCTTACCCTTAAACCCAATGGAAAATTGTTGGGATGAGTGTTAATTAAGGTTATAGCGATGAATGTGGGTCCAGGTCATTCTACACATATACAAATGTTGATTCGTTAAATACATATCACTCTTATTTGGTTAAGGTTATATACTGGTGTAGGTAAGTGAATTGTCCCAAAATATTTTCCAATATATGTTACGAGGAACAGGACAAACACTTTGGGAATTTAAACGCAAGATATAATGAAAAAAAATTATTTTCAGCAAATCTTTCGAAGCCATATGCATGCAGAACCACAGCTTGTGCTTTTTCTTCACTAAAATTGATTCATACGTAAACATGGATCATATACAGGTAAATGTATAAAAAAAAATATTTTTCAAATGCATATACGAAACTCAAAAGACAATACCAAACCAACCGATAAATTACCCATAATACACATGTAAACATCCACCAGGGTTTGCTACAATAAACTACATCGCCAATCATGCATACGAAACTTAAAATCGCATCAAAAGACCAATATACATATGTATACCATGCCACAAAATAAAAATCATAAATGGACTATTAAGCGACGCGACAGGAGGGGAGTAGCAGCAGGACTACTATATATATTTTTGAATGAGCGATAATTGGGTGAGCGATAATACCAGATTTGATGGTCCGAACGCGCTGGGGCAGCGGCATGGAATCGTCGCTGGAATCTGAGTCATCGTCATCTGGAGAAAGAAACCCACACAAATAGCCCAAGGATAAAACACCACGCGCTCTTTTGGTTTGACCTTCACTAAACTTATGGAAGCCAACCCATAGACTACCCGTATCCTACTGCTTTTCCGACTGGGGTTACATCTCGATTCAATAGAACTGGTCGTCGTTACTAAATATCCGGAAACCCACCCATTATCTCCTGCTTTTGCGATAAGAATTGCGTTCGATCTATTGGAATTAGTCGCCCGCTTGTGTTCCCTTCGATTATCGTGTTACAGAACCTTCAGGAATCGCGTTTACATTCTTTCAATTAAAATTGCCCTTGCCAATCTAAGCTATAACTTTCAAGGTTATTGTAACTTCTTTATTGTAGACCCATTAAAATTGCTTAGTGTGCCCAGTGTGTACGGAAATCGCCCAAACGTCAAGGAAAGATACCGTATTCAACCCTAATTAAGTATTTGACTGCATTAAGGTGTTATCAACAAAGTGTATGAAACCAAAAGCGCATAGTGTTAAAAGTAGTATACATATATCATCAAAATCAATAGTGCTTTAAGTAAATGAAAAACAGTTTTCTGAACTTCTGTATAGTTCTATTTGTGCATTTAAGCTATAAAACACTTAGGAGATGTAAGTGTCACAGTTTGAAATAATAAATGTACAGTGATCTAAAGGATAATAGAAACATGAAAATTTGTGAAAACGATAAGACAATCATAGTTTACTCAAATACGTGAAATTCTAAACTTAATACTTCTTGATTTTGTAACTACTGGGGGAGAGTATTTTCTAAATAACTATTCATTAAAAAAAATATCACAATGCAATGACTTCGAAAATACATATGATATATTGTATTATATAAAATAGTTTTCAATTATTTGATTATTTCTTGCTTTTAGTAATCAATTTGAATTATGCGTATCTTACTCACTCCCAGCATTTTTAAAGAACGATCCGTTGTGCAAACATTAAGAACTATGTGCATTTTAACATCTTGAGTCAAGCCATATTTCAGAAAATAAGAAATAACAGAGCAAAGACTGTAAATTGAAATGAGTATGTACATGTACAGCATAGAACTGTTTGCTCATTTGCCAAAAAAGTTCAAAACTCATCGGACTTTAATAAATTTCTTAAATAATCATTGTATTATCACTTGAAAAATAAGGCACTCAACAAAAGTCGTGTACCACTGGCGTAATTATTTTCTTTAAAATGTGAGGCAAGACTTTTGGTGAGTATGCCTAACATTTTTTTTTCATAAACATATTAAGGCTAAATAGAATAGATTTCCTACCATTGGGCATATTGGCATCAATATCTGGATCTTCTGGTGGACAGTCATCTAAGAGTTGAGTCTGTTTGTAGATAAACTCGTCCAGTTTCGCTGAAAAAAAAATATATAAATAATTTATAGTGAGGCAGGGCCCCCATGAGGAGCCTGAATATTACATATGTATTCAAAATATTGGTTATGAATAATGGTGTTACAAGAAAATGAACAAAACAAAATAAAGCGAATCAATTCTTACCTTTTTCAACATCTGGTTTTAAGCGTTTGTTTTTGATGAGTATTTTGCGTAACAATTTGTTGGGTGAGGGAAGCGGGACTCCAGGCTCGAGCTGTA
>LQRL01124593.1:528-15123 GCA_001703475.1 Hydroides elegans
CAAAAAAATCTCCCGCGAAAAATTTCCCGCAAATGACCAGACAATGTGTATTACGTCATATAGAAAAAATCTCCCGCGAAAAAATTCCCGCAAATGACCAGTATTCGAAACATGTCTATACGCGCAAAAGAGGCATCCCATGACAAGAAAACCAGAATGGCCGAGTGGTTAAGGCGTTGGACTTAAGATCCACTGGATTACGATCCGCGTGGGTTCGAATCCCACTTCTGGTATTTTTTTATTGGGTGTCCTTATCCAATTCCCATCATCATACCGTGAGAAACAATGTGGAAATGAAGAAAGCATCCCATGAGTATATGTGTTTCAAAAAGTGATTTATTTTACATGAAATACCATCCCCTTTTGCCTTTTTCCCATAACCAGTCGTTCGGTGTACCCATGACCTCATTGGTTTTTCCCGCCTGTGGAATAACCACGGGGAATACCCACAACATGTTTCAGCTTGCAGTGATGACGTCAGCATAACAAACATGTTCACGCATGCACGATTGAGTCATAGGTCCTGGATCAACCATACTTACCCTACTCTAATTTGTATTTCCATCCCAGTTTACACAAAACCTCATGGTGACCTGTAAATAGCTCATATGATGTCAACATGAGGTCATGATGATGTTTCGTGTATGCTGGGATACACGTGTTTGATTTATATCTTACTCTTCGGCTAAATGTCATTTGAAACATAAGAAAGTTTTCCGTGTGTCCATTTTCGTTGCGTACGTAGGATCAACGCATTTGAAACGTCACTTGTAAGTCTTACAACACGACAACATTTATTCGACGCCTGGACATAGATACTTTTGGAAAAAACTGTTATATATGCCAAAATGAGAACAACATTTCGACGTCAAGTCTTCTGTCGTTATGCAGTGTGTACTAATTAATAGTCATTCCACTCTTTTAGAATCGAAATTATGAGGTACGGTGCTTGCATGCATTCTGAAAACGCCACACAAAGGTTGCGACTTTGAAAAAATATTATATGAATGTCAAAAGATAAATATGAGCAAAGAATATTCCGTTTTAAAACTGGAGATTTGTTTTGAAAACAAATTCATATTATTCTTATTTTTGTATAATATTGTCTTCAAATTTCCTACAAACCGAGTTGTTACTGCTGTTCTTGATTGTTTTTTTTTTCAGAATTAAACTGAATAATTAATTATTAATTGAATAATGTTATGCATGATTTTACTTATTTGATTTGATAATTTTACGTTGCTATTTTGAGTGTTAATTTTCTGTTTTTGTGTTGATGTTTGTGTGTATTTTTTTCTGCGGCACAACGAAATTCAAACAAAATTAAGTAAACCCTGCGATATCGCAATATCGCAGGGTTTACTATATTTTCTTTGGATTTCGCTGCACGTCGTATTAAAAATCCACAAACACGTGTCCATACCTTTAAGGTAACGTTTTGAGTTTCTAGTTTTGATGGACTATATTGGAAAACAGTGTTTGTAAGGGGGTAAATTTCTCGAAAAAGCCCCCAATGTATCCAGGCCCTAACTGTTTACTACAATGATTCGTAGATGTAATCTGTTTTATTTCAGACATTGAAGAACATTGAACCACATTGACAAATATGGACATTATTGCGAGTAACCTAGTTTAAATGAGAATTATCAAATTTACAGGAAACCAATATTAAAAATACATATCGTAGATTTGAACGGTGTATGAAATAATAAAAAGGAATTTTTATCAAATGTATTTATTTTGAAACCATCCACAAATAAATTTAATTGAGTACACAATATAACATGACATAAATGCTCCTTTTTTTATTAAACTCCAAGTAATTGAAAAACATGATGAATTATGTAATCTCTTAGAATTTAAATAAGACACCACGCATATATGTACGTCAATGTACATTCTTTAGATATAGATGATGTGTGGAGTAACACTATTTCATGGGCTATAAATAAATATGTTTTCAACTTACATAATCAAACTTTTAATGGAAAATATCTATCTATATATTTTATTTTAGCGATTTAATAAATGTTATAAATCAGATGAAAATCCAACTATTTTGAATAGAGGCAAGTGGCAAAAAATAATTAAATTAAAGAATAATGAATTATTGTAAACACTTTGTTTTTTACAGTAAATACAAATACTTTTACACTTTATACATTCACAAACAAACAATAAGCACCTCAATTCAATATGGCAAGATACGCTACCACGTTTCAAGACGCTAGTCCGGCTGTTGGTGAATGCGTATTCGCGAGACCGTTCATATTAACACCACCGCCTCCAAAATTCCCCGATGCCTGCATACCATGATGCGACATGTGCGGGTAATAGTTGTAACCCTGTTGGCCGTACATACCCATACCTGCCGCTGAACTCTGTTGAGAAAATGTCTGTAAGTTTTGCGGAACATGCGGCGGTGGCGGGGAATGTTCAACCGCAGTTGCGTTGGATTTATAATGTTCACTTGGTGTATCCGTTGATGATGACGTTAAATGAACTTGTGCTGAGCTGTTGAACATAGGAGATCGGAAGCCGAGGATATCCGAGACCGAATACGATGAGGGCCAGCAGCCCCGCATTGCTGTTGCATTATGGGACATTGGCGTGGAGGGGATGAGTTGTTTATTTTGCATGTGAGATTGAGATGTACCCTGGTGGATATTGGGTAGAGGCGATGAGCCGCCGCTCAAATTTTGCATTGACATCGATGGATGATATGTGTATGAATAGAAGTGATTGTATAGTGATTTCGGGTCCATGGGGTGGTGAGATTGCATCTTTGTTGGATCGTGTCCATAAGCGCCGTTCAAATGCTGGAGCGTTCCGATTTTATGCCTTAAAATCCGACTGATCGAGCTCACAGACGGCACATTAAACTTATCACACACATTGTCCTCCAGCAACTTATCCCGTATCTCCCACGCGAAAATCCCGGGATCCTTAATCTTATACGCGCGTATCGCATCCACGACATTGGGCGTCGTGACCCGCGGCTTACTACCCCCGATCGTCCCTGGCAGAATGGAACCCGTTTCATTGAAGCGCTGTAGGATCTTACTGACGCAGCCATGTGAGACCTTCAATTGGCGGCTGATGTCACACGGGCGCACCCCGGCTTGGGCCATCTCGACGATTTTGAGGCGAATGACGTTCGGCAAAGGTCGGCCATTTACGAAGACGCCGCCCAACTGGTTCACTTCGCCGTACGAGGTGTGGTCTATGGGTGAAATAAATGTATATGAATTAATAAATGTGATAGAATCAAATTTCATATGTTCGGTTGGTTAAATAAATAGTGTGCATAAAAAAAATGTGTGCATAAAAAAGTATCTAACAGAAGAAAATGGATTCCATGATGTTTATAACATTGTATTTCATAACGTTAATGAGAATGGGAAAAATACATTTTAGGCTGAATTCATCTTTCGGGAATTTATGCCTAAACGTGTTTCTTTAAATTCCAGAATTTATCTAGAATTAACTGTGATTAATAACATAATCGTTTTTAGAATATATTGACACTTATTAATAAAACAAATACAATTTTACGTAGACCTATCAAAAAGACATTCGAAAACTGCATGATGTTTACATTTGGTATTTCTTTTGAACCAGACAAAAAAAATACTACATGTTATGAAAACAGACCAGGATATCATGATGATGAAATATATTTTATTTGTTCATTATGATTTTGTCAAATGTATTCAGTTAATAAACGTTTTGTGATTCTTTAAAAATAAAAATATATCAAACGCATCTTAATGGAGGTATATTGATCAAGTTCTAAAATCGCCATTTTTTCCATTGATGGTATTTTTCTTTACATCTAATCTTTTGATTTGTAAATAGTCGGACTTCAATTAAACGACGATAGTTTAATCGCCAATGCATAAAGTAAATTGTTAATCATTCAATCAAAAGCGCATCATTAAGTTTTGCTACTGAACTCTTTGATTGCCCGATTATAAGTGATACCCCCGCCCTAGGTATGGGATGATTACCCATCATGCTTCAAGCGGGACACCGTCACACTTGGTGACCCAAGAGCAACTCTCGTTTCAAGTTGATTATTTGCGATAAATGTTAATTAACGGTCAGTTAGATGTTATATCGTTTGAATCCCTATTATCCCCCTCCCCCAAATATTGCCTTATTCTATATTGTGTACAACAATATTACATTTAAGGTAAGGTTTCGACACTTAGATATTAGAATTATTTAGACTTAATCTGATACTCTGTATTTTAAATAATGATAAGTTAAATTTTCTTGTGATAATTATATTTACGAAAAAGGACGTCGAGAACTAATAGGATCGTGAATAATCATATAGCGAAGCATCCAACAGACAATTTGATGTTGACGTTATTTCAACTACACTATTATTACACGGGTATTACCCACCAGCATAATAAAACATATATCTGGATACGTTTCATATGTCCATAGAATCGTGAAAAATTACTGTTTACATATTGTTTATATAATGAAATTTTACATCTAACCAAACAGAAATACGTCTTGTCGCCCCGCGTCAACCTATATTTCGTTGCCAAACCCCCTTTTGCCGTCACGCCAGGGCTTCCATTTTCCCCGCTCCTAGTCCCCCTCCTTTTTTACTCCCTCCCGCTACGAACACTGATGACTTCATTGTGATCTATCGACACCTCCTGATCGACCCATTAGTCGCCCTCCGTTATCAGAATGTCTTGTATGGGCGGATCGCGGCCTTTTGCTCGCAACGGGATCTGCCGGGGCTGGACCCCTCAGCTGAGTTAATGTTATATCCAGGGCGTTTGGGCCGAATAGTAAGATCGGGTTTCTTTGTGTACATGTACGTCGCAATAAAAATATACACTTCTAGCAGACATTATATCGGAGTTTCCAGCAAAAAAAAAACATTTTAGCTAACGTTTAGGCCTTAGCTAAACTATAGGTCAATGACGCTGGTGGGAAAAATTACCGGGTTATGTACCTGGATGACCTGCATAAATTAGTACCAAATAAATTTAGCAGCGAAAAAAATGTCATTGTCAAAAAGATAAATAAAACTTGAAAGTTAATTTACAGGATCAATTATATTTGCCTCTTGGAAAGAATATGGTTTGTTTACATTAGTAAGACATGCATAGGTGTCTGTTTCGCTACATGAAAGCAACACGAGACGCGAAACGGCCGCGGGCCATTCGAAACGGTGAGTATTTTGCAACTTGACGTCTTTTTCCATCATGAAAAGTGGCGCTAATGCTTTACATTGGAGTTGGAATTCGGCCGCGCTTATCTCGCATACTGCCCCGCGGCAAATAGGAGGAGGCGCTGTTAAACGTTAGCCGTCAAAATAGCTGTTGCGCATAGTCAGCCGAGAAAAAGCGGGACGTTGTGCGAGGTGTGATGAGTTGATTGATGCGTGACCGTGGAAATCAATTCTTCTCTATTTTCTGGTGAGCTATTGTGTAAAGTGATGGTTACTAAGCCGGAGAATGCATGATTTCGGTAGCGTTTATTTAAACGCATTGGGTTGATCAAACAATATAGATTAAGCTTATATTAAATTGTTTGTATGGAAAAATGGCCTTATATTCAGACTTAAAGTATAAATTATGAGATGGTACTCCGTATCGAATCGTACCGATGAAAATTAATCTATAATCCTCAGTTATTTTTTTTGGGGAATGAGAACTAAATGAAACTCTGCCGCTGGTTTTGATTTATGATCAACTGCTTCAACCAGTTTTCATATGTAACTGAATCCACGGTTCCGCATAGTTTAGACGCAATTATGTGTGCCTTGCAGTGCCATATTCAATTCCATCCACCGACTAACTTCTTTTTAAAATACACTTGTGTTACAATAAAAAAAATGCAAGTGCCTCGCAAATCAGCGACCCTGTGTCGCATGTAAGTCAAACTTATCAGCATCATTAAAAGTGGAATTCTAACAAGCAACATGTCAACACGACTTAATAGAAAGGAGTAAAATGGTCGACAATGCTAAATGAATGGTTGGATACAGAGTTGGTGTTACTGAATAAAATCATTTGGAACGTTTAACAAGTAAATGGTAGCGAACAGCAATAATTTATTTTTGATATCTCAAAATTTACAAAATCGTCAAATCGGCAAATAAAATACATAATTCCGACTTAAAAAATTAACCGAACCGTTTCTATAAATCTTGTATCCCGTATGATTTCTATCCATCACTACCACACACCCATTTATCAAATGTTCTTCTCATCATTTTGTATCAAAAGACGATGAAGATCAGATATTAATGTATGTTTATTCTTGTCAATTCCTAATTTGTGATCTCATATGGATCAATAACTCGATGATCGCTGTAAAAATACGCTACAGTTTTTATGAAAATATTGGGTTCTATCCTGATTTAACGCAATGTAATTGTGTTGAGAGAAACAAAAAGAAAATTATCCCTTCTCAAATGAAAAAGAAAATAACAAGGTAAAATCAATATCTCTGAAAATAAATAAATTATTTTGTTTTTGACTCTGCGACTGACAAGCTTGAGCTACATGAAGGTTTAAAAGGTTAGATGATGAAAATTAACAACTAATGTATCGCAATATTATATCTAGCCTGATACTTGTGTATAAATATTGAATGAATGTCTCTGTTGATGTATATGTTTCCTTGCTGTTTCGACAATAACAATATTATTTTTATATATTTGTTTGATAACAACATTTTGTTTTTATATCAAAATCTTTAGAAAAAAACACAATGCCCAAGTGTTTATTATTGTCAAATATTGTTACGCTTGAAATATCTCTCAGCAATCAAAATAGACCACAAAACACACATCTCTGACTGGATTCATTACATTCTGGTGCTAATTTTGAATCTGAGAAAAAAACGCGGATTCTCTGAGTTTGAAATTGACAATTGATTGACAGGGCAGCGGTAAAGGTGTCTTTTCTTACTGAGTTCGTCTTCAGATCTTTTCTTAATCATTTGCTCAAAGTGTGAAAGGTTACATTGGATGGCGTTCATAGGAGAACTTATTTGTTTATACAAAGGCTCGATTTGTAGCTACAGTTTTCATCGCCCGTTTTGGGTTACCCCCTCGGTGCGATGAGCATTCCAATATGGCACTACGTTGCTGGTTTTTGCGCAAAGTCAATCAAATTTAGTGAAATCTATGATTTATATTTAGCATTTAATTGCTGTTTTAGCTTTCTTTGTCAACTATAATTAAAGACAGACATCCGTATAAATAACAATTTGAAGTATCGCAAAAATGAATAATACCGGTTCATTGTTCTCTTAAAGTATGTATATGTAAACATTTATTTACATTTTCACCCTCAAAATACAGTCAAGTATCATCAGGTGGAGGCGTCTGTATTTTTCCGGACGTCCGGAATTATAGGGACGATGGTCTTATTTTGAATATTTTTATGTACAAGCGTTAAATAGGGACACATGCCTATTATAATTAGAACAGCCATTAACCAAACACTCATTTTGTTATCAGGTCGCGTATTTCCCTTTTTTTCGGGGTAATATGTAATTATTTCCTTGATATTGCCAAGAGGCGATGCTGATATAAGTTATCGATTTTATAAAATTTTTAATAAACTAAACCAAATCATCAGGTTCCTGATCCGGATCGTTTATTTACACTCGAATGGGAAACGTACATCATAGTCTAATCGTTAGTTGGACCCAAACTCAGACGAGTGACATGTACGTAGAATATATATAGACGAGTAAAGGGAATTACCTCATTTAAGATAAAAATTAAATTGTGCTGTTTGTAGCCTGACTGAAAATTATCTAAAAATCTGGAAATTATGTGCATTTACACTACTACATTGTGTAGGTGTAATGATAAATGGCGTATCGAGTAATGCGTTAATTACTGTTAAAATCATATAAATTGTCCTGTTTGTCTGCATATTTCGAACCATATACGAAGAAAATTACATATATCTAATACACTATAATTATTATTATAGGTGTTAACAATATTTCTCACAAATAACGGTCATCACAAACCCAGTGAGTCATTTAACATGTACATTAACTTTGATTTGATACATGGAATAATGTTTGGTTATATCTATTCAAAAATCTAAAAAATGATGTTCCCTCATGATTTTCACTGAGTAGATCGTACGACATCCATAAAGGAGGTTTAAAAATGTCTCGTATGAAGAAACAAAGCGTTTATGTTAAAGCGTCTGAACAATATCAAATGTTTCACAAAAAAGTTCATTTGACCAAAAAAGCTCACATAATAAAGTTATTTTGTGCGATAAACAATTAAGTGCAACTGTATTTTGCTTTTTTAGTTCACTTTTTAAAAGCTTTGCTTAGAATTCCTTTGGGAAAATAAAATAATGAACATTTATAAAGAAAGTTTTTTTTTTCTAGATTACAGCAGCATTTGACTTACACGTATGTATCAATAAAATTTGTTGATGGAAAAAATGTTTCCCCACTTTTTAACGTCGTTCCAACAGCTTTCTGATATGGTTGCTACATTTATCTAAAAAAACGTCGATTTCGATCTAAAATTTGCCCAATTTTTTAGACTTGATTCAAAGGTTTTTTTTTTAGAAAACAGCTTTTAAGCGAATTGGTATCGGTTTCAATTCAAACGTTCATTATTGTTCTAAATATACAGTGTCGCTTGCCAATATATTTTTTAAAAATATTAAATGCATTATCTTACTTCGCTTTTACTTATCATGTCAAATTATCTGAGTTTTAAAACGAAAAGAGATCACGCAAAATATCATGTTTTTAAGTGTTATGCTATTGTAGCATTCTTAATAATCTTGCGTTATGTTTGAATGGACATTTCAAATATCTATAATTTCCAGAGATCACAATTTTACATGAACATCCTCACTACCGAATGTTACTTTTATTAAAAAAATATGTGAACCTTCCATAGTTAAAAACAAATTGAGGGACACTCAACGATTTAGGGTTCAGTCATCGGGCAGCGGCATGCCGCCACGCCGCAGATCATTTATACCAAATTGCACGCCGCCACGCCGCAGATCATTTATACCAAATTATGGGGTCTGCGGCAAATTTGCCGCTGCCCGATGACTGCACCCTTATTCGGGGTAAATGTTTATTCTTGTAGCAGGTCTTTTTCCGAACAAAACAAAGATTTTTTTCGAAACGATTAATTTGCTTTTAGGATTATGTTTGTAAGTACATAAACCAATGCACCCATAACTAATTTAAGTATCTGTAAACGAATCTGTGAAAGAATAACTCAAACACATTAGATTTCTTGAAATCTTTATTCTTGTAGGAGATTGTAAATTTGCTTGCAATAGCTTTCCTGCGTTTCATGCTTGGAACTTCAGAATAAACATTTTAATGAATATAAGAAAAAATAAATCGTTGAGTGCCCTCGCAAATTTTATACTCATTTTATGTATTGAATTCTGTATTTGGCCTTGAGCGTAGGAGTAGTAAGTTTAATCTTAAATTTTATTTCAATCGTATATCATATCACTTCAAGTTTACTTAAAGGCTGCAGTTCATGAATGCAATAATCCTAGATGGAATTACCAAAAATAAATATGCACCATAACAAAACTTATGTCATGTTTTAACATATAAAAACACACAACATAATTTTCAATAATTAAAAGAAATACTTCTACTAAAATGCAAACAAACTCACCCATTTATTTCTATAAGTCGTGTTTGTCAGTAAAAATAGTTCCAGTTTATTTTCGAGACGGTCTTCGTTCTGGATCCTTGAGCCACCGTGGAAATGTCGACACCGTTCGCTTGACTTTGAGGTTTTAACCCTAAATGTTTATTTACAATTCAATGGCACATACACAAATGTTTCAATGAACCTTGACGCCAAATCCATGCGTTGTTTAGAGTTGACAAGAAAAACAACGATTTCGAGATCGCACCAGATTCGGGCCAATTCGCTTAGCGGAAATTCACGAGTTTTCACTTCTTCTCCTAAATAAACCGAGATTTAATGCCGATAGAGATTTACCGAACCATGATGCATACAGACCCTGACTATCACCATATATAAATCCTTCCCCTTTATATCATCATGGATTTCAAAACATTGGCTTTGTGTGGTGAATCGCGATTGAGATATTATATTTACACATTTGACAGGTATTTCTCGATGCAAGACGCTGATTGCCTGCGATCCGCACCGACCCGTTGAGATCCAGAACTAACTGTTATCGCGATAGGTCATCAGCCATTGGCTCATTGGGCGCTGCCATCTTGGCGCGTGGACCAATCAGAATGCATAGGTGGAATGGCTGTATGGTAAATGGAGGAAAAGAAGTGTTGCTCATTATGGATTTTGTGTGTTTTGGGTATGTTGTTTATTTACTGTTGTTTACTATATGCACTATATGTGAGGTTTGGATCAAGTGAGTTCTCGATATATTGAACAACGATTCAATCAAATACAAACAATGGTTTAAAATGTTATTTTTTGTCATCATAATTTTTCAGAAACAAAGCTTTAACTATATATAACTATATTTTCTAGTAAGTTTTCGCATATACTTATTTGTTCGTTTCAAGGAGATACAATGAAGACAATTTGCAATTTTTCATTTCAAAATAAAACTCAACTGACGATTAATGCTAATTCATACAAAATGTTTAAAGAAAGGCCGCGATCAAGAAAACAATATCCGCTCAAGAAATGAAAGGAAATTTATCTAGCATATATCTGCTCAAATTGCTACACGATACTGCAGTCGCAGAATTTATAGCTGCAGTTGACGGTATAATGAGTGGTGACATGTAGATTATTACAGACGTGACTTATCGCATTTTTATCTTGATTCAAATGGATTTGCAACCTTTAACTTTCATGTCTATAACAGTGTTTCCGATTAGTTTTAATTCAAATTTTGGTGGAAAATTGAGGCACAGTGAGTAAATTATTTAAGGTAAACAGTGCATGTGTGTCTGGTGATAGAGTGATGTGCAAATTTTGTATATTAATTTTCTAGCAAATTAAAATTATGTTTGGTGTGAAATATATTATTTGTATAAGCATACAATTGCATGTTAGCAAGATATGTCTTACATAATTACATGAAACTGTTTTATATAGCTTTTATATCTGTATCACTGCATACATATACATTGTACATTTGAAATATAATTGTTCATTTTCCTATTGGTTATGAAATATCTCGAGAAAAAAACTAGATGAATTCCATCAATAGATTTGTAGATAGTTTCTGTCAACATTTTATTCCTCTAATAAAACAATCAAATTGTCAAAGAATGCTATTAATTTCAAATTTGCATTTTTCATCTCAAAATAAATTTCGATTATGCAAGCAGGTGCATTCTTTTTTTCTCTCTTCATCTCCGTAATACGAATCAATTTTTTTTAAATAATAAATAAGTGTATGGTCCTTATTTATCCAAATTCTCTACTGGATACATGTATGAAACTATATATACAGACAATTTCGCTTATCATTTCTTATTATTGGTAAGGTCTTTTTATTTTTATCTTGAAAAAAGGACCTCATGAACTTGAATCAATTCATAAAAACAACGAATATGTCGAGATTCGTCACTTTATTAAACAACAGATAAAAACAAATTTGTACAATGTACAATACTTAGCTTAATTAATCAAAATACATTCCCAATATGATCAATCGGACCATCAAAATTCAAACATTTATTATGTTGGCTCAATCTTTTATGAATTCTTTTATGTACAGCAATCTTTATAGCATCGATATTAAGCTGTTTGCAACTCGGTAAAATGCATTCTAATTGCGTCGCATCAGAGCGTCACCGTTACGTCGTCGATGTGAGGATGCATTGATGTCTGGTCGTGCCAGTCCTTAATGACGACGTCGGACGAACGTTTCACCGACTGCGACGATGAATTGCGCCGCGACACATTCAGATATAATCAAATGAAAAACGGGATCACAAAGTAGCATGTCTCCAATTGGGGGCAGGCATTTATATTAAAAGTAAAAAAAAAACAATAGGCTACTATGCTTACCTGTTGACAAACCGTATATGACACTCGCGCACTACATTTTCCATATGAAAATGAAAGATAGGAAATAATTTAAGAAACTAAAAGATGATATTAATTCATGTGCTTATTCTTTGTAATGAAATAAAACCTAAACAATAAACCTTAATTAGAACTGAACTCCAACTTGATTATTTTTACAACATATATACTTTTTGAGCGTCTTATATTCCTTATCAAAGCACAACAAAATCAGGGGATTCAAACAGGGATAAAACATACCATACATAAGATCAACATAGCGAATTATCAAAATAGACATAGGAAAGTTATCCGCCGGGTCATTTACATTCTCGGCACCGATTAGCGCAATAGCGAGTCGAGCTATAAACGGAAACAGTTGCATCGCCAAGAAGGTTCCAGAAAGAACGACAATCAACTTGATGGTCTGCAAAGCATGTATATTTGTCGGCAAGCAACTAGGCTCATTCTGTTGTCCTTCGGTAGGACCATGATGACGCCTCAAGTGCATATCAGATCCACGTTCATGCTGAATGCTGATCGACTGTTGAATAACCCGGCTCCCCTGTGAACTCATTGGTTCTGGCAAATGAGAATGGGAACTTCTTTGTGGGTTCATACCACTTGATTCGGGTTGGACGAAATTCTGAATGAATTGTACGGGGCGTTTGTGGCCACTGCCAGGGAATTGTGGCGCATGCGCATTTGTTGAGATACGGGTGCTGTGTGTAATGCGTCGCGTTGGCCCTTCGTAGACGACGGGACTCTCAATTCGAAGATCGCGATTCTCTCTTTCTATGATAACGCGTCGAATGCTCCAAGTACACCAAATTATGATCACCAGCGGTACAATAACAAACAAAACGTTTTGAGTGAAGATATTAAACTGAGTTTGAGGCAGCTGACAGGATAAGGATGTGATAGCCGGATAGCGGCCAATGAAGATTTCCGTTCCCACCGCGTATACTGCGGACACGGCAAACACACTTGCAAACGCAACATATATCATGCGATCTGTGACATACGCCATGTAAACAAACGGTTTACAGAACTGCAGATAACGCGTGGTGCTTAATATGGCCGTCGATGACATACTCATGAATATCAAGGTCACGCCAAGCAGTGAAAACAGGCGACATAAGTTGACTGGATACGCATCTAATTCATCTATGACTAAACGCGGTATACCCTGCGCCAAACTGAAGAGGAATAAGATGCCGAGATTGATGAATGCAAACATGACGAGCACTGTGTACTCCGGTGTGTGAAATCGATCTTTAAAACGAATGACGCCGATCGTGAAAATGTTAAAAGCGCATCCACATAAGAAGGTGATTGCAGTTATGGTAATGAGGAACCAACGCTCGGTCTCGTTTACAACGATGGATTGTCTTAGATGTCCTCTATCAATGGGAAAGTGTACATCGCCTAAATAGCTAGTTGTTTCCAGAAAGGACTCCGTGCCCCCTTCGGTTCCGAATTCCATTGGTTCGGGTGTGCTTTCTATGAATTGAGTAATCCATGTGAATTCAAAATCAATAACCTGCATGTCGAAAGTGTCGCTTGAAATTATCTTAGTGTTATTTTCCATGTTTTAATATTTCTATACTTTATTTTGATATTGAACAGTCAAATTTAAAAGCTAAAATGAAAGGTCTTGTTCGCAAAAATTAAACATTTATATGAGAGCCGTTATATGTATTGCTCGATGACTTAACTATGAGTAAACGACGCTTGGTTAAAAGGTTGTCAGTGTTGAATAGGGTGTGAAGTCACACCTGCTTTTGAATAAGAACCATTTATATCACAGCTAGGTGTTGAGAGGGTACACTGATGCTAAAGAATTAGAAATAATTAATCAGATATTGTTCCCGGAACTTATTCTAATCATCAGGTGCAGCAAATACATGTGACAAATGACAAGAAAAACTTCGTTATTATGTAGGTTGGTTTCTGATATTTCTAATTACGAAACTGGGAAACGCCCACCGAAGAAAAAGACAATCAAATGGTCATAGTGATGAACCGTAAATGTGATGAGTTCATGAAGATTGAGTCAATTTGATTACCTGTAATATTTGCGCAAATGAATCTATATAGAAAACGACTCTGCATTTTAGATTTAGATTAATTATGAGATATGTAACGTTGTTTGTGTGTGTTTAACTTTTCCACCTATAACACTAGCCAACAGTCAATTTGTGACCGGGGAGAGACTATGTTTTTCAAGCTAATTTTGGGTCACTGATTACGAATCTAATGTCCAAAATGCCCTATCGGGTCTGTTTTTTTCTATCGAGAGTTGAAAATTTTCGAAAATTTCACGATTTTAAGGCGTTTAACGGGTTTTTCACCATAATTAGACATTTTGAGCTTTCCGGATCGGTATTTAAATGGTTTGATCACATAGAGCAAACAAAATACGATATGTAGGGACATTTCATCATGAAATTCATTCACAAAATTAACCGTTTAAAACCAAAAATTGATGTTACATGAGCAAAAAAATCAAAATATTTGTTCTCCGTTCCTAGCGTCATATTTTATGTTGTAAAAAAGTATCATTG
>LQRL01124625.1:1260-13279 GCA_001703475.1 Hydroides elegans
TAGGATGAGAGTTATTAATAGGATTTTTAAACATTCTTGACTTGGGGTGCAGGTTAAACACCGATGCGGGTTATACGTCGGTAATAACGATAATATGTACAGTCATTGACATAACCAATTAAATTAAAGGCACGTATATCCAAAATCGGATATATAAATTTTATTTTATCAATATAATGGTGTCTAAATTATTATTCAATCCAGTCTTCTATAATAGCCCAATCGCTATTATCGCTATTATCGCTATTATTTTGATTATGACGTAACAGGTGGATATGCAGCACACTATCGAATACATTTGCTTTAGTTCAATAAAGAAGGAAATGCATGTAGCGATATGAATTTAATTAAATGAATAGAATGGTGTGTAAATTTGTACATCATAATCGCATGTTAACCCATAAAGCGTTTAAATGGGAAAACAAAAGTAAGCATAACTTTGCTTATATAAGCAATATAAGCACATATTAGCAGTTTTTGAAAAGCCAAGGACCCCAACAATTACATATCCAAATTTCATTAAAATCGGTCAAAAACTGTGGGAGGAGTAGAGTTTTGAAAAAAATGTTAACGCACTAAACAAATAAATATATATATATATACATATAAATCAATAAAGGTCAAGCGGTGGTACAATCCACGCCGTGGCTAAAAGGGTGACAACTCATAGTAACACATACAACTTCCATCATTTGAATATTATGGTGTGTAAAATTAACAGAACCATCATTTATTTCTTATTGTGACGTCACAATCACATGCAAAGCATAAACCTGACTATATATGCTCACTTAACGGTTTGAATATTGGAAATTATAAGCAGTCATAACTTTGCTTATATAAGCAATATAAGCACATACTAGCAGTTTTTGAAAGCCCAAGGACCCCAAAAATAACATATCCAAATTTCATTAAAATCGGTCAACAACTGTGGGAGGAGTAGTGTTTTTAAGAAAAAGTTAACGAACTAAACAAATAAATGTATAAAGGTATATATTTATCACGGCCAAGCGGTGGCACAATCCACGTCTTGCACAGCAAGCCGTGGCTAAAAAGCGTTAATCATCTATGTAACAAAGCCACATTAAAGCGGTTTTTGGTTTTAATGGCCATTTATAAATGTTCATAACTGTAAAGATTATCTTAAAATGACCTTCAAAAGAGTATTTATGAAGCAAAAAAATGAATTATTGTGATGAATATATCCATTTTGTTAAATTTACTAAGCCAAATAAAACAAATGAAAATGATTATGACGTTACAATATCAATCAACAGGCTTGCTATAACCTTTTTTATCAGTCAAAATTTAGCAGTGAACTAGCCCAGTTTTAATATTATTCCTCAATAATTAGTTTTTTTGTCCCTCAATGTTGTGTTTGCGCTGCTGCTCGTATCTTCACTTATCCAGGTCTGGTAAAATTCAAATAGATGCTATGAAAAGGTCACGGAAGATGTTTTTGGGGATTGTCTACACAACTAGTTCATTTGCATTATTTAGCATTTTCAGTACTTAACATCAATATCTTCATCATATTCGAATATATGTGTTGATATGATGTTGTATTAGGGTTCATGTGCATTCGAAGCTATATGCTATTTTGATAAGAAATTGAATGACCATAGCGGATCTGGATATGTAATACATACCTTATCAATGAACTCAATTACATCATGAATGCCTGTGCTTTGAAGTTGTGTAAAAGATTGTTCCGCATCAGTTGATATGCCCGTAACATGCATGTTTGCGTCTTGACTGGATCGGCTGTCATGAATAGTCTGAAATCATAAACTAAAGTGTTAAACAAGTAGTCATTTGCTATCATACAAGGTAGTATTTGTGAAACACGAACAGGCCCCAACCGCCTCCAAACTCGAAGGGGTTTTGACCGGTAAGTTCGAGCCCGTACAAGCTCAAGTCTTAAAAACCCGCTATCTTTGGCTATTTTGGCCAATTTTACAACTTCCTGTCGGGTGATTTCGACAGAAAGGGTCAAAAGGCACATTTACGGACCAAGACCTTTCATTTGAGCCTATAACCAAGTCTCTATGGCTTTCCGTTCTAAAGTTCTGGCCTATAAAAAAGGTATGACGGACAGACAGACGGACAGACGGACACCCCAAACCTATAGGCCCCAACCTTTTGGGTTGGGGCCTAAAATTCAGTTGAAAATTGAAACCTAAGATAATTAATTTTAAAAATCGAAGGAATCTTTCGAATGACTTCTGCAATATCTTAATACCCTATAGATAATCAGAAAATATATTTTGTTTCTGTATGCCAAAGGTAAGCGAAATCCGTTAAGGGTAAACAAAGATCTGTCCCGTACAAACCTAATAATGATTACGCTAAATTCATGCTGAATCTAAGAGTTGCGGGCGTATTAACACTTTTATCTCTTGGCTTTATCAAATACAATATGTTTAGTAAAAACACGGTTTGATATATACTTCATATCATTTTAACCGCATACAATATACCTGATCAGCTGAAACAATGCCGTCACTATTGTTTGTCTCTTCATTTTGCGCAATGTAGTCCCGAACATCATCAAATTCAAACGTAGCACACGAGGATGTGGTTTGACCCGGGTGGATATCGGTTTCAGTCTGAAAATAATGAAGTAATAATAAATGGAATGTATGGGAAATCATGTCGAAATTGTTTTAAAAATGTAGATCATTATCATTATTTCAAATACATACCATACCCGTTTACATGTGGGGACAAAAGTGTGCATGCTTTCTAATTAGAGCCGATTAGGTTTCAATAGAATTATTTATTCTATAAAATGTCATTACAAACTATAACAAGTGATTCAGTGGAATTGATAAATACTCACAACATTACGATATACGCGTAATCTTGCGCTTTGTCCCAAATCAAATTTTGAAATAAGATTAAAAAGGCACATTTCCTATATATTTTTTTCCATGTGCCAAAGGGAAAAGAAATGCATCCAGGGATAGCAGTGTTCTGGACAGTACAAGGCCCCAACAATAACAGCGCTATGTCTAAAAATCAACATATTTAAAAGGAACGCCAAAATTCTAATTTCTAAGATATTTGTAAAATCACCTCACAAACACCTTTCCAATATATGTGTTTTTATGTACTAATGTTGAACGAAATCCATCGATGGAAAGTCGAGATATCGTCCGTACAAATTAGTTCCCAAGGTGTCGACAAACGGACATTATTCATTGCTCTTATTATCCAATTGAACGTATAAAAAAAACTTACTTTGGTTTGAAAGCTCAATTATTTGTTGTAGTGACGGACGGACGGACAATACTGAATATTATAATGCGGCGGAGGAATAATATGTTTTTGCATATACTTATTTTAACCATTACAGATATTTGCAATTAATGAGGTTTATTGAAGATACCTCTATGGACTTAGAAACTGTTTCCTCAGCAGGGAAGTCTATGTCTTCGCAGTCTTCATGAACACTAATATCAGGCTCTGCAACTGTATCCCCTTGATGCGGAGCATAGGTATCACTGACTGTGGCGTTTATGAGGTCCGCTGAAAAACAAACCGAAATATAAAGAAAAATATTTATGAAGTATAACACAATACTTATGAAGAGTTTGTTAAGGTTTGATAATTTCAATGTTACCAAATACCACCCATTATAAATGCAACATATCTCTGATATAATCTTTAATACAATTCATCATAGTCGGGTATAACAGAGAAGCAGGTACATGTGTATAAAGAACCAAACATCTTAATGACAAATGATCTTAATGACAAACGTTTATAATTATGTTTTGTTTTGTTTTATTATTTTTTGTTGGGATAATATATGTTACTTAAACTGCTATTATTACCTTTCATCATATATTTTTTTACAAACAGAGCATATAAATTAGTGAATAAAACATTTAGAGATTTGTGAAGCGGATCGTACATTAATATCCTCACCATTGATTATAACGCCTATCACCTTCTTTTTGCCCCTTAGTCGCACGTCCCTTGTCGGCCACTGCAACTCATTGAAACATTCCTGCAGCTGTCGGAAAAGTAGTTGTTTTTCCTCCTCGGTGCAGTCAAAGTCACAACAGAGCCTTTTCCAAATGTCTTGTTTAGGAGTGCATCCAGATCCAGATTGTAAGAGATTGGATTGAACCCAATCCTTCAATTGATCCTTCGAAATCTGCAAAATAAAAATAATAGAACAAATTCGAATTTATGAAAAAGCCGGTTTAGTATCTAAAAAAAATAAAAACATATTTCTTTATTGTTACTATCAGGCATGTTTTGTTTAAGTACCAGGATAACAGCGCCATCCAAAACCGAGTAATACAAACGTTTAGCGATAAAAATCCTGGATTAGATACTTTTATAATTAAGATCTACCTTTCGATCACTTTCTATACATTATGTATTTATTATCTTTAATAAAATATTGCTGTGTATGGAAAAAGTGTGCTAAAGGACGGATGTGATAGGTAGCACGGGTTTCCCCTCAAACACGCGAACTATGTCTGCCTCATCTAATGGTAAAAAAAATCAATTATTTACCTGATTGGAGCTTTAAGTAAACAATAGTATGTGATTTAGTGTATGTTTTATCCCTGTTTAAATCAGAACCCAAATAAATCTTAAATAAAAAAGAATATACAACATTTATTTCAGAATTTGAAACACCCTGTATATGTAGCTCTTCAGCATACAAATGAAACACCGATCCAGATACAGTAAGAATTTATTGAAAGGAAAGTAGTCAAATATGCAACCTACTAGAACACACTCATAGAACATGGTATGTAAGCAGTAGGCAGCTTATTTAACTGCAACTTGCAGATATGTTCTTAAGAACACGCGAACACACTCACGTTCCATGGTATGCAAGACGAGTTCGAAAGAACAGTGATGGTTTAAAAGGTTTCAGAGTGCACTCAAAGTAAATGGTGCACAAGCAAAACCTTTAAAAATGGAATTTTGAATCGAATTTTCCTTACTGAATCTATATTTGTGTTATTATGAAATCGCGTAGCACGTTTAAATCTGGTTTTTAATTGCATGATTCAAACATATTCTCAACACTATACCGGAACACACGCAGGAAATCAGGTGTATATAAGTATAATGATAGAAATTATGATTGATATGGTTAATCCTATAAATTGAGGATAAGAATAATGTTGCTGATGCAGGGTGCCTCAAATTGATATGCATGGTGGTTTCTTACAATATGCTGTTTCTTAGGTTCACTGCATGAAACAATTCATACAATCAACTCGATGAATACCAAAAATCTTAATTAATGATAAATATTATATAAACATATAAATTATTATATTTGTCATTTGGCGTTCAGGTTGTACTGATTATAATTACATTTAAAAGCTTTTAAGAAAATTATTCACATATCATTCATTGCGTATGGTATTAAATCCAATAACCGAGTAGAATATACTTAGTAAACTTCAAAATATAAACCAATATTGCTATTACATCGGTGTATAATCCCAAATTGTCCTTGCGAGATAAATTTATCAAAAATGAAATATTCAAATTATGTTTCAGAGTAAAAGAACTTAACGCTATCAATAATTATAACCCGTTTTCGTATTACCATTTCATTCCGGGTCACAGCTGAAGTTGAATAATAGGAAATATAATTTATAACGTTTTGCAGTTAGCAATAATTGTCTGCTGCCAAATTTGGTTGCCATATATAGTTCATAAGTTGAGAGATGATTCAGTTAATTAACATGCTGAATCTTAAACAGTAAGATTATCATATTATTAAACACTGAAGCTAACTCGTTTAGTACTTTTAATGCCCTTTTATCTAAATTATCGTATTAAAATAATTTAGGGAAAAAATACAAAAATATCAATAACATAAAAAGAAATAATTTTGAATTATCGAATGTCGAATGTCATTGATGCAGCGAAGATAGTTTTCTAAAACCGAGTAAACAAACTTACATTTCATTGGTTGGGCAGTGCTTTCAGTGTTTGGGTTAGGCAAGCAGGAATGTAAGACGAGTTCAATGTGAAGCACAACCAGAATCTTCAAGATGTTCCGCATTGCAGTAGAGAAGATCAACCTTGTAATTAAGAAAAAAGAAAAACAATGTTTTGTTTATAATTATGATCAAAACAAGGTTAGTGACTTTGGATCACCTTGAACTTAACGAAATATTTAGCAAAATGTAATATCAAATATGAAAAAAGAAGTTTTAGAAGACGACCAAATTAAAGGGGACACGCCATCAAAACTATAATGACTTTTATCTGATTGAATCCACGCATTTTATTAAACTATTATGAACTATCAATGAACTATCTATATAAGTTCCGACTCAAAAACGTTGACGCGTCGTTACGGTTTGGCTTTCGAGAAATTTCGCGATATTCGATACATTTATCGAGCGCCGAACCGGATGTCGGGTGTGTATACCATCATATTATACAACGATAGACCATCTATATGAGTTCCGACTCAAAAAAAGTTAAAGCGCCGTTACGGTTTGGCTTTCGAGAAATTTCGCGATATTCGAGACATTTATCGAGCGCCGAACCGGATGTCGGGTGTGTATACCATCATATTATACAACGATAGACCATCTATATAAGTTCCGACTCAAAAAAAGTTGAAGCGCCGTTACGGTTTGGCTTTCGAGAAATTTCGCGATATTCGATACATTTATCGAGCGCCGAACCGGATGTCGGGTGTGTATACCATCATATTATACAACGATAGACCATCTATATAAGTTCCGAATCAAAAAAGTTGAAGCGCCGTTACGGTTTGGCTTTCGAGAAATTTCGCGATATTCGAGACATTCATCGAGCGCCGAACCGGATGTCGGGTGTGTATACCATCATTCTATGCAACGATGAACCATCTATATAAGTTCCGATTCAAAAACGTTGACGCTGCGTTACGGTTTGGCTTTCGATAAATTTCGCGATATTCGAGACATTCATCGAGCGCCGAACCGGATGTCGGGTGTGTATACCATCATATTATACAACGATGAACCATTTCTATAAGTTCCGATTCAAAAAAGTTGAAGCGCCGTTACGGTTTGGCTTTCGAGAAATTTCGCGATATTCGAGACATTCATCGAGCGCCGAACCGGATGTCGGGTGTGTATACCATCATATTATACAACGATGAACCATTTCTATAAGTTCCGACTCAAAAAGGTTGTAGCGCCGTAACGGAAGGACGTGGTTACTCAGGTCAGTGGTTACTCAGGCCAGGGCGCCATATGGCGCCCTTCAAAAATTTCTAGGAAAACACCTGATTATTGAATTAAAAAACTTGTTAAATTTGTCACTGTTTGCTCGTACATATACACTGCTAAATAAGTTTGACTGAATTCATACTACCTTTCGGGAAGCTCAAGTTATTTTCTTTTTTTTTATTTTCAATATTTTGACCTTTTTTGCGAGTGTGAATTTCCTCTGGCGAGTGTATATTTTGACTTACTCGCCTGCCCAGCGGGTACTAAAACAGTTCACGAAGTTCATAGCTGGACTAATACAGGCGCAGATTTAGAGGGGGCGCACCCGGCGCACGTCCCCTGTTCGCCCTTATATTTCGTACAAACAAAAACAAATTTGCGCCCCCCCCCCCACCCGGTTAAGAGTGATCATTTATACAGTTGGGCTCCCAGGTTCAATATTTTCTGGATACGCGCCTGTCATATCCAATACTCAACTTTGCATTTGTTTATAAATTAAAAAAAAGTGAAATAAATTATTGTTCTACACATCACAGAGAGAGACTGATTTGAAGTTAGTTTGCGATTCACAAGAGAATGGAAGACATAATCGCGAAACTAATCTAATCGAGTAAAAGTATTATTAAACCCTGATTCATTATTATAATTATTACCAAAACCAATGTACACGTGACATAATGAGATCGATGGATACCGCTAATAAAATGTAGGATAGATTTTTAAGTTTTACAAGATCACTGATCATAGTTCTATATGGCTCATTCAGATTTCTGATAGTCTATACCAGTCGGATGGCTCCGAATTAACGAGGTTTTTGCGCCATTGGTCCCGGTTTTTCTTTTTGACCCCGTAAAAATTGGCAGCAGGGGGCCCTAGAAACCTTGAAATTTAAATCAAAATAGCGATCACGGTCGGGGCCCCGACCTTCAAAAATTAATATCGCATCCTTAAGAAAATATTGCTATTGCTCGATAGACTGGATTTCACATGGTAAGAGTAACCATTTGTAAAGTCCGACGGACCGACAATAACCTTAAGTTGATATTTGCCCGATAGATAGATAGTTTAAGCTTTATATGCGATATGCTTTATTATGCGTTACAAAAAACGCATAAGAAATGCAAGGCCCAAAAGCCTAAGCAATATATATTCATATTTCTCAAAATGCCAAGATATACGCGTCAGCTGTCTATATGACCCATGTTCAGACTCTCGTGATTTCGACAATGTTCAATTTGGAAAACTAAAATCTTAACGTTGTATATTTGCAATATGTAGTCCAACTCTGTGTGAAGTTTCATTACTCTTGAACACAGTCTTCATAGAAAAGTGCCGCGGATAAAGTGGTATGAAAATATTTTGAAATATTAAAGCTGTTACCCCGTTTTTTTACATTGTTTGATTTATCAAACTAAAGTCCCCATACAGCACATTTACAATATATATTCTTTTACTCTGTGAAGTTTCATTACGCTAGGACAACGTTCTCATACCAAAGTTCACGGACAAACACATGTATCCAAATTGGACGGATGGACAGACTGACGGACAGATGGACGAAAGGGGAGATATCAACAGCCCCAAACCAAATTGATTGGCCTGCGCTAAAAGAAATATCATATGCATAAAAAATATTTATTTAAAGTTAACATTAAAGAAGGGATTATTAGTCTGGTGTTACCAATTTGCCACTAACTAATCTTCTTCATTAATTGTTAAAGACTAAAATTATTACTATTTGATTTATAAAATTTTATTCAATGTTATATTAATTTCATTTGGAAATCACTGGTTAATAGAGGATAGACTTAAAACCAAATGATAACATTATCACCAGTTTGATTTAAGGGGTCCGGTAGAATTTCGTATGGGCCGGTAGATTGTCGGAAAAAATATCAATATCTGCCGGTCCTGAGTGCCGGTAACTGTATGGCAACTCTCAGCGATCACCAACCCTCACCCTTAAATTCAATATATTTCCGTGAGATATCATTTATTTGAATTCGTATACATTCCATTTTTCGATAAAATTAAAACTTAATACACGGTGGCATAGAACCTATTAATATTATATTCATTTTAAAAAATAACGATCTTAGTACAATCGGGAAAACAATAAACATACCCCTTCTCGGGCTTCATTCTTGACTACACCGGCTTATATGCATGGTCGATCGATCAAGATTCGTGCGCCTTTGCATAGTAGAACCTGAAAACACATGAATAATATAGCTTAGATAATTATATAGTGACACTAAAATATTTGGTGTATCTATTGTTACAATTAGGCGTATCTATTACGGCATCCGTTAAATAAGATGTTTTGACAAGCATATCCTCAATTAAAAAATAAATAATGATAATAAGTGGTCGAATATAAAATTTGAACTTAGATTTGAAAGCTATTTTTCAAATCATAGTATTGCAGGCAGATATATTTGAAAATATTAAAGGAAGTCGATATTTAATTGTTTATCTAAAATATAAAATAGAAATATGTCAATTAGTTGTCACATCAAAGCAAGACTTGACCCCCCCCCAACCCTTTGGATACCTTTGAGCCATTGGCTTCAATCTTTTACTAATTTACTTCGATGGTTTACTTTTTGGAATCCGGGGTCAGGCCCTGCTAGAATTTATGCGCGGCGGGCCGAAGGGCCATCACAAAAGACAAGAAAACCCTGTGAAATATTTCGTATTTAAAACAAATGATCGGAATTATATTTGAACAAATCGAACACTGGTTTTGGGTTATTAATATTGGCTTCATTTTATGGGATTTTATTATTATCGAAATCGTACATATTGATGTCTAACAAAAAATATTAAAGAGCTCCATTATTTGTGACACCCTCAATTATTATTAATTTGATAAAGTTCTAGATAGAGGGACTGGTCACGTAACGAGGGAGTGTTTTGTCGTACATCACAATATTTTTTTTTCATGGCTGTTGCATCAATGCGGAGATTAATTTTTAAACACTTTACTTAAAGATAAATAAATGCTGGTTGAAATAAATTATTTATATTTAGACGGTCGTATCATTTGGCGCTTATTTGGAAAAATAAAATGGAAAACTGGTTAACTAAAGCCGCGTTCATCCGCTCTGAATAAAAAGCTCAAAACACAAATTAGACGCTTTAAAACAAAGCCCATTTTGTATAAAACATCGTTGTTTATCCCGTCTGTTCACCTAAAAAGCGCATAAAAGTTTGCGATGTTATTTGGGCAAACGCGCCTTAAAACAAATTATAACAATTTTAATCATATTAATCTAACACCTTATCTTCCCATTGCGTATGCTTAAATATTCTAAAACAGTTTGCTCTATGCTTGACAATTAGAAATACCTTTATAAATAAAAAATAAATCATTCGTAATGCTTCCTAAATTTTCATAAATATATTTTACTAAATCTCGATATTCGATATCCCCCTCCCCCTCCACCGCGCTTGTAGCCAGACCTTTATTGCGCCCCAGTGTTTGTGGTTTTGTGGTTATTTGGATTGCAGCGTTTTGTCACATGAAATAAACATTCATGGTCAAATAAAATGACAGAACATGTATCGTCAAACTCATTCCGATAATCTATGATAAAAATAAAGATATCGAACCGAAATCATCGACAGATTTGGCATAATAGAAATACATTTCTGAACATGAACATTAGTATCAAGAATTTATTGTATAGAACAAACGCGTATCCAATTGAAATGAAACGCGCATCCCCAGAATGATTATTTGTCATTATATGTGAGTGCACCGTTTTGCACACGTTTTGCACACGTTTAACGGTTTTGCACACGTTTTGCATGTAGCACCGGATAGCTCAGGCTACGATTCTATGGTCATGTTCTATCATAAAAGCATTCGAGAGAAAAAAGAGGAGATACATATGTTTAAACGAATTCAAAGAGATAAGATTAATAATTTTATGAAAGGATTTTAATCGTTTACATGAAGATAGATATTTACAGAACTTACATTGTGTTAAATGTGTTAATTATATCCATAAATATTCTGACAAATATATTTTTTATAACGATATATCCCTTGCTGACTTTATATTAATAAAAATAAGAGTTATCCCTGATATTTGCAACAAATATACATAAACACAAAGTATTTGGTGCTTGTACTCGTCAGTGCATGTATATGCAACGCAACACATGAATAGTACACATAGGTTGACTTTAATATGCAGCGTGGTTATGCAAGTGTGGTTATGTCAATGCAGTGTACTGTGTGTGCAGTGGCTTAACAGGGGAATGAGCAGATATACATGCTTAACAAAAATGATCATTTAAGGCCCGTCGCGGCGTCTCGTTTCATATTATTTTCGAAACAACTATTAACATTATTATTATAAATAAAAATGAACATTGATACATATTTAATATCAGTTTAAGTAGAAATAATATATCTCGTCAATAATGATAAGAAATTAGCAAAAAACACCATATAATCCGACGTAGTAATGTCATAAGAACATTCTTATAATATTTAAAATAATACATGAACAATACTTACCTTGAGGAATGTGTCTTTTTTTGCTGAGGGCAGTGATGTCTGAATTTGATTTTGGGCACAAAACGGCATCAGATGATGAACTCCTAATAATAATAAATAATAATAGATGTTACACAATTATCATTTTACTAATTTCTATCTCGTATAATATATACATGTATATATATATCTGTCTCTGTCTCTCTCTCCCTCTCTCTTTCTCTCTCTCTCTCTCTCTCTCTCTCTCTCTCTCTCAATATCGCATTAGATTATATATTCCCCCCCCCCCAAA
>LQRL01124633.1:1064-11719 GCA_001703475.1 Hydroides elegans
CTTGCTATTTATTCAATTAATTATGAGTAATTGCGCTTAGTTATGATTCTGAAATGATTACCTGTTGGTATAAATCATGAAACTTTTTAAGAGTATGTGTAGAATTTGAATTGCCGTAGCCTATTAATGATGATTAAAGATTGTTGATGATCTTATTTATCTTTGGTTTCAACATAAAAGTCATTAGTTGTGGTATTTATAAATGCGGTGCACATTCCACTTTGTAGCCTTCCAGTATTATTAGAAAAATTGTAGCAAATTAGGATTATCTTGCTTTTGATTAATTCTTTGTACGATAAATTTGTATATAATGGCGGTTTTATATTGTACATACCATCTTGTAACTTATTGATTTAAGGAAAATACATAGTAAAGATGCCTCTGGAGAAGATAACAGTATTTTTAGTCACAGTATTCAGTGACAGTTTAATTTGCATATAAATTGTGTAGTAAATGTTGGTAAAATACATGTTAGATATGCCTCTGGAGACGAAGACAGTAATATTGCGTACAGTAGTCGGTGACCAGTTAACTTGCATTTAATTAGTTCTTGGAAATACTGCTAGATTAACTTATTATTTTTTTATTATGTTTTTTCTTTTGGATATGACAACTTAAAGTATTATATTTTTGTATTATTATATATAGATGATAGAAATTGTGAACAAAATTATGAAACTAATATCTCTATTTTATTGCAGTGATTACAAGCTGGCCTATAGCCAGCTGCACGTGGCACGTGGCACGTGCCACGTGCAGCTGGGTATAGGCTAGACCTAAGCTAGAATATTAAGAAATGCGTTAGCTAGAACAAACACTAACACATTAGCTAGTGACTAGGTAGTGACTAACTAGTCACTAACTAGTCACTAACTAGTCACTAGCTAGTATATGCTTTAAAACTAGAATTTCACTAGCACCAGACTAATGCAAATTAGTTCCTAGCTAGCTGCTAGCTAGTAGCTAGCTAACGCTTTCTAGCTAGAAATTCCCCACTAAATGGGTTCCATATCTAGCTAGTTACTAGTGAAAGTTCTAGCTAGAAGTTAGTCTGGAGCTGGTGAAAATTAGCTAGTGACTAGTCAGTGACTAGTTAAAATTGTTCACTGGGCTAGCTACAAACCTTCGAAAATTGCCGACTAGCTACAAGAATTTAAGCTATAAGGAACACCTTTTAAATTCATTTAGCATTTTCTACTTATTTATTGGAAAATTGTACTTTATATTTATTCAGATATATATAACTAAGCGTGCTACATTGTTATACATTGAAAATTGGTAGTATATACATGTATTACGATTTTCATTTTTCACAAAAGGTGATCCTTTATCGATTCTAGCTACCTAGATGAGCGAGATAAGGTCATCTAGCTACAAAATTAGGAACACCTTTTGTAAAATTGATATCTCTAAACCCGATTGTATATTGCATATTTCAATGTTTGGAATGATTTAAGGCTAAAATTAAAACACTTCAAAAATTAAGCCGTGGGGTGCCCTTCAACCAAATAAGCCTCATTCTTAAAACTAAATTTATCACGTGATCTTGTCGATTAAATACACAAATAAACATTATGTTTATGTTTATTTCTATCTTAAAGACAAGAACTTTCTAAAGCGGCTCTTGCAAGATAACAAAAGTCAAAATAAATATAAATTAACCGTCGACGTTTTACGATCTGGCGGGCCTACATTTGGACAAAAACGGAGACGAATAAACACAGATGAGCTGAGAAACCTGAGAAACAATGAACTTAGTCAACATCTTAATGAAAGATATGCATGTTAAATCTGAAAACCGTCATGTACCATGTTGCACACGTTATCCTACTACATGTATACCCTTTATAAGGCTGGGGTGGATCCAGATAATATTGAAGCAGGGGTGTCAATGGGATATGATATCAGAGCGAATGGGGCGCCAATTTATTGTCGGTATAATATATACATGTACATGTAAGGCGAACAACGTTAACGAATTATGACATATACCCGCATTCATTCAGTTGTAGAATGAGAGATAAGTTCAGTTCCAGATCCAAGTTTTTGTTTCGAGGATGAGGGCGAAGTGGATACATGCCGTTGTCGCAAGTTTCAAGAAGTGACATGGAGTCGTGCACATCAAACTAATATTATACAAAAACTACAACAACAACTAATCTTTGTCTTTACAGGCGAACTATATCGTAAACAGTTTAGTCTGACTCAGGCAATTTGTGTCTACAGATCCAGCCAGAGCTTAAATGAATACTTGATTGTGTTGCAAAAATGAAATTGATCCATAATTCAGAAACATTAGTTTTAAAACTTCAAAAAATAGCTTTTAAAAAACGTTAAAAAAGGTGAAGAGCATAATTATTCGTTTTAACATTACTGAATTACCAATATCTCATTTTTCCTCTATATGTGTTAAAATAAAAATATATATCCCTCGAAGCTCATATCATACAAATGTAAGTAGACCTTATAGTAAAAAGTTCCAAAATCTACCTTCTGGTCTGATTACGTAGCTAATTAAGGTACAGAGGCCGTCCATATTTTTTTCACAAAGAATTGCAAAGAGCAAGTATAGGTGCAGGTAGGTAAAATAAACATCGTTTTTTGGTATCGAGTGTGGGTTTGAAACAAGCTTATGATTGCATCAAAACAATGAGTGTAATTCAATAGAGGGGTCGAATTCATTTGATGTTTGGGGAAATCCTGAAGATATGGGAGTCTATGGATCAGCACCAAACGAGCTGCTCCTTGCGAAATTTTCCAGCTTGGAATTATGCCAGCTAGAACATTTATAAATTTTAAAAATAAATCACAATTGTTATATATAGGATAACTAACTCTTTCGAGCCGATATGAAAAATATCGCGAGGCGTAGCCGAGAGATATTTTTCATATCGGCGAGAAAGAGTTAGTTATCTTATATATCGCAGGGCTCGTTTAATTTCGACTCGTTTGATAACAAATTAGAGAACAATGCAAACATATGTTAAAATTGTTTAAGTTGACATCCTTGTCGACATTGAATATTGGCTTTTCATGTACAGAATATTAAACTCATAGTTTGCAAATAAAATCGAAGTTATAAACCATCATATTGTGTATGATAAATCGCTAGAGTTAGAAGATTTAACCTCTGGATACAATTATATCGGCTATATTCCTTTTAATTTTATGCTATTCAAATTACTAATCAATGCCAATAGCCCCGTTGAAAATAATACCTTTTAATTGTTTTCCAAGAAAAACACGTGATTTCTAAAAACTGGTCAGGTCAAGGTTCTTGATTTCAACAGTTTCGTTACGGTCGACTACATTTCTCTATAGGGATTCATAACCGAACACGTCTGTTTATATTTGATGAAAATTTTGACCAGGGTTTTTACATCTGTCCAGCAACAAACGACAAGGACTTGCCGGTATCCCATGTTTATTGTTGTCATCATGAAACACGTGATTGTTGCTTTACATTAGTTTGAGAACTCAAATAGATTAAATTTTCCAGACCAAACAATGGCCGTTACATGAAAATAACACACTGCAGACAGTGATGTCAGTGTGTTAATAGATATATCACCACTGTTATTCACTATATAAAACGCACCAGCCATGCGATATATTTGTTTAAACAAATGAAGAACAAAACGGTTAATGGGCCAATTCTATTTTGTAAAAACGATCATTCAAAAATATATGTTTTGCCAATTATGTATAATTACAGGACCATTTCTGAGAAAAAAAAACACATATATTGGGTATATGTCCATAAAGCATGAGTTTTGTTCGCTGGGTTCCTTGTCGTTTTGAGCTACATGTATAGTCTGAAGTAAGTGCAGTCAAAATCCTTAAATTACTAAAGAATGGCATAGAGATGCTCCTTTACAACCGCTTTGGCTTATGTGAATAGCATGTAACCAAAATGAGTATATGTTACCAATATATTCAATCTTTCACCTTATTGTGTTCGCATAAAAATATTATCTGACGTTTGTTCATTAAGTATCATCTATCAAGCTGTTTTAAAAAGCCATATAGCTACTAAATTAGTATTTTACGAAAGTTTTCGAATAATAATCAAATAATCATTATAAGTAAAAAGTAATAATCGACAAATATAACTTAAGGTGCCAAGGGCTCATAAGCTGCTCTCTTCAAACTTAATTAATAAGATATATACGTCTACATGTGCAGTTCGAGCTAAAAAAAATGAACAGATGTTTGTTTACATTCGAAATAACTTTTACTATTGTAAACTTCCGACATTCAGATTGAAATCTATACCTGTATGTTATAACCCATAATTTGACCTAGCATCAATGTTGTATATTTGAAATTATTGAACAATAGCGAAATTGTAACAACCAACTTATACATGATAATCATAATTGTGTTTTTGTTTACACCGATCTGGAAATATCTGACAGTAGTGTCGATATCAGTGTTGGAGAGTAAATTACAATTTTTACAGGTCTATATCAAAAATAGTCTGGAAATCTTACATAATTGAAAGGTGTATAGCAAAAACACTTGTAGCGAAATCAGCAATAGTATCATTGATTAGATTAGCGAGCTATTCTTTTAATTAATCATAATTTTGTTGGTGTTTCATAATTTTATTGTTTTCTGTGTTGCATTCATATTACATAAGGAAAATGCAGTGAAAATTTGAAAGAAGTTACGAATAAGATTCCTAGCTGAATAACATATTTTTTCATACAAAAAAAAACATACAAGGAAACATTCCTAATTGTCACTCTATAAATTCATACCATTTTCATGAAACGCTAAGTGCTTTGACACCCACCCATCCCATTACTGAGGCCAGTGACCCATAATAAATCTCAAAACTCGACTTCCGTTACCCTGACCCAACTCACAGCTGCACTAAATAGCCATACATAAGCGAAGGGCTCTGTGCAAAAAAAAGGATTAAGTAATAACAATCTTATTGTGTTTATATTGAAGATGTCTTAAAAGACTTCAGATCCAAGTCAAACAGTGGTGAGCCATTCTAATTTTAATTTTCCTTAGCGTTTTTATTCAGTTTGTGTTCAGCGTTTATCATTTGTTTTATGTGTCTATCGGGTATGTGTTTAGCGTTAAATGGATTGTGTTTATGCTTTTATATTTTTGTTATGTATGCGTTTATCGTATGTCGCCTATATGTTAGCCGTGAGAAGTTCAAACAATGTGCTTGCATTATCGAATAAAACTCTATCAATCAACATTTCTGAAAGGATGAATTCACTATATGTTACGTTTGAAGTCGCTTTTCACAACCACTAACCATCCACTAAACACTCTATACTCGGATGCCTTCAACTTACAGACGACCTGCCATGTTATCCATTAAGTCATGTTCCGTACAAGGAAAAAACCTTAATAGATCAAAAAAGAAAAAAATCAAGTTCCCTGCTAAAAGACATTTTGAGAAATGGCATTAAATGAATCGGTGCTAGCCCGGATGTAATGTTCTTTTGTCCCGGAAATGGTTCCATGGTTATGGTGCTTGATGGGTAATTGCCAAAACGCGCCCTTTTGTCTTGTTGATATCAGAAAGTGCTGACTAAAAGGTGATAAAAGAAAGCACATGTTGTTGTACATGTCTTCAAAATGTGATGAATGTCACAAATTTGCGAGTAACATAGCGCTATCTATAGCGCCACCATACATGTATGTATATTTGTGGTAAAATGAAGAGGTTATAATTGATTATAGATAAAAAGACTGTGATCTGTTAAGATTATGTTTTAAACATACAATATCATGGTTATGAAAGGTTACAAACTAGAACTATATTGGGCAGATTGTTGGTTTTCAATGCAGCTTTCATATAATATGCAATATTTTTTTTTTGAAATCTGCAATGTTAAGCTAGGCTAAAGGACAAATCTAATCCAAATTATAGGTCATTGGTATAGATGCACTCTGTAAGATGACAAAGACATATGAGTAAAAGCAACAGATCCCCATTTCCTTTTGACAGGAACACTGCGGTCATAGATGTTCATTTCGATACGGGAGAAAAGCTATCTATTTTTGGAAGAAAAGAAATTACCCTGTATGTCGTAGAGATACTCAAATTTGGTAAGTTTTAACTTTAATGCTGATATCAAAGCATTATAACCTAACTGATATTATTCCAAATAATAGTGCTCTTAACTATAATGACAAAAAAAAACACAGTTTGAGTTTAATTGTTCTTCTATACTGATTATGATATGGAAATTCAGGAGGAGAAGAATGTTTTGCTTCCTTATAATGAATGAATATATATTAACAAAATATGTTACATTATATAGCCTTATATTACTATAGCCTTAATATGTACGGTTTCAAGAATCTTTCATTTTTAAATTATACAACTCATGTCCAAGCAAGCCCCAATCTATCTTCAAATATGAAACCACATCGTATTGTGATCATACAATTCGGCCCTGGAATTAAGTCCTATAATGTGAACCCTTGAATATCCATATCAGAATAAGGTGACAAAAATATAATAAAACACGATTACGCTTAATTTAATGCGATGGCGTCACAGCTGCCTTTCGGTCGCTTACCCGATCGGTATGGTGTCAAATGACGTCAAAAATACGTTAAAATATGGTTTTCTAGAACTTAGCACAATAACGCATACATTGTGTTTTGTTACCACAAGAACCGTACATGTATAACAAATATCGGCTGATATGAGGATAATATCCCAATCTCGCGATGAAATCTGACGTTGATAGGCATATCTTATAAAATGACAAAATCCTTTGAAATTCTATTAATATTTACTTTCAGAAAAAAAACGTACTAAGACCGACGTCGAATAGCCACTGCTATATAGTTGTGAATAGGTGCATCTTTGGGTTTATTTTATCACATACATTGTACTGACAACAGTGCAATACAAAGGCAAAATAGATGTTTAGCAATTATTTTACTTTAAACTTCATCCCATCAGCAACACATTCCTTACGTTACATTAATAAAATTTACCGAAAAGGTTGATTCCGCATGCAAATGAGCATAGCACCCCAAAGAGCCTAACCCTCTACTAGATCTCCCCTGATGTTCCCATTTTATAGGTTAATCGAAGTCACCAACACGATCCACCCTTAAAAAGCAGTTGGAGGCCTTCAAAGACACATGTATCTCTTTGAGGCCTTGTAAATCCATTCGTCCAGTGATATATAGTTTTGGGCATTTGTTTTTTTAGTTGTATTTTAGGTGAAAGAAGTCTAGATAAATAGAACTTGCGATTGATTTTTGAAATAGTTTTGGCCCTTCTTTTGACTTTACGATGTCATAAAATTTTACCTAACAGACATCTCACACCGAATTCATATTTATTTGATATATACGTATCTTAGAGATAAGATGTATACAAAATCATCCTAAATCTAACTGCTATTTACACACTAGACCCATATGTTTGGACAAGGGGTTATCTTGCATCATCGATTAATTTTTGAAATAGAACATTTTATACATTCTAAATGTGTGTTTTCTATGTCAGGTTTAGGTAAAACCACCATTTAATACAATTATGCACCCATTAATAAGCAGGCGATCAATATCATTCGACCGATAGACTTATTTTTTTTTTCAATATAACTGTACAGTATTGGTAATGGTCAAATAAACTCTATACTATAATAGGTATTCAGAGATGTTTTATTATATTCATACATGAACAACCATTTATATTATAAGAAATATATATAAATTTATAACTATAATTAAATATATTAGTTATCATTGTTGAAAGTGCCCCTGAAATCATCAAAGGCAATAAGCAATGATTTCTCGTAAGCCGTCTCTTTTGATCGAGAGACAATTTGTTTCTAAATTTCAGAAAGGGTGTAAGTTTAGGATTAACAGTAATCAATATGAGTGTATTTCAAATATTTTCATGATATCAATTTATTGGTCAAATAAAAAGGTAAAATAAATGTATTTTGAATGCATTAACTAGTATAGTCCATGTAGAGTCTATCTATAATTAGTTAGGTACATATGTATTGGAAAATAGAGTCTATTGGTCTTGGGATATTGATAGTCTGCAAATATGGAGGCGCATAAAGATAATAGTTTCATTAAAAGGTTATTTGACACAATGTTGATATGGAAAAGACATGAATGAAATACATGTGATGTTTTATTTCAAAAATTAATCGATGGTGCACGATGACCCCCTGTCTAAATATTTGGGTCTAGTGTGTAAATAGCAGTTAGATTTCAGATGATTTTGTATACATTTTATCTCTAAGATGCATATATATCAAATGGATATGATTTTGATGGTAAACGACTGTTAAGTAAAAAGCTGTGGCGACGTAAAGTCAAAAGAGGGGCCTATTCTATTTCAAAAATTAATCGCAAAGTCTATGTCTGAACATTATTTTGTGAATTTGTTTATCTGATACATATAGGTTATATAATGTATGCGTATTATGCATATGAATTCAAATTAAATGTTTTCTTCAAATGTTAAGTAATAAACCGAAGAAAGCAATTATGAAAGGTTTACCACGATCTATTTTACAAAAAGTTATATTAAAAGAAAGTTGCAAAGACGAAAACAACAAACTAATTGTTTAACATCTTGCAAAAAGAGGTGTCCACCTTTTCAAAGCCTGCTGTGCGTTGCCTTATTTTCTTGCCAGCTTGCAAAATAATGAATCGCCTATTTCAAAAATATAAATGGTGAATCAAACTAGATTACCAACCAAAAACAAATGACATGTTCTAAGTAATGTTTTTGCAATGACGAACTATTAACGAATCGATATCAGCTTTTCATTGCTTTTATATAAATAAAAACTTATAATATAATGAGTTCCTCAAACTGCTAAAATCTCCAGCCTAGAAAATGTTTCTCAAAATTTCCAGGCCAGCTGTAGGAAAATTATTTGAAGGGAAAAGTTCATGATGTTATCTTCAATTGGACCTGTTTTAATGAGTTATTTCACAATATACGCTAAAATTGGTTTAATAGTGTATATATAGACCGATCCCATTTAGCTGCAAATGTAAACAAACGCTGCCTCTGCAGCACTGGTGGTAACAACAGTGTTATCAGCTGATTTATGCATACATGTATACAGTGTGATGTCCTTCGGTTTATGCCTGTGATGTCCTGTTTATGCCTATTTTTTATCTCGAAATACTTGTTTCTCTTTCTTCTTTTTTTGAGAAAAGATACGTATTACTCGTATGGTGCAGTTTACAGTAAAATGAATTAGTTTTTTAATATATAACTTGTTATAATATGGCTTCAAATATGGCTTACTATCCGGATATCTTAAGCAAAGATATATATTTTAACGGAATGAGCGAAAAAGATAAATGCCGTTACAAACAAAAATTACAAGTTACAACGGATATGGGCACAGTTATTTGTAGTGATCCTTACCGTTTGAATAATTGGTCCGATTTAAGTAGTGAATGGCCAAAAATAAATTATCCACAAATCATCGGATATTTTATTAAGCGACCAGGGCTTTATACCCTCGATGACTTGTGCGACCAGAGGAGCCTCGAATCTTACAATTTTCTTACTTCAAAAAAAGTTGGCGTTATTTATTCATGTGTTGTCCCAGAACAACCAACACACATATATATCAGAGGACAAGTTCAACATTCACAGTCCATTTCAAAACGACCATTAGAGGTATGGGCTAAGTGTCATGAAAAGGGCACTATTGTTGCAGTACATTGTACATGTATGGCCGGGTATGTTCATTTATAAATTAGTTATTTTATGCAATTCAATATTTTAAAAGCTTGTTTGTTCGTTGTAGCTATTATCATTTAGAGTCAAAATGTATGTTAAAGAGTGCAGAGAGATGTCTTTTTAATATCAATGACCATTTCACTGATTATTAATTGATCCATTTTAATTTTTTCCATTATAGTCCATTACTCATATTCATTTTATATACAGTAAAAACAATAATAGTGCTATGCATATGCATTCAATTTTATTTTTTTTCATAGTTGAAAAACAAATGTTACATGCGTTACACAAAAAATACAACATTATATATATTATATCATTAATAGGCTTGGAGAATCATGCGCTCACATCGGGGCGATTTTATTCAAAGTCGAACTGAACAATCGTTTACAACTGAGTTGCGAAGTCGGGACAGACAAACTGTGTGCCTGGAAGCAACCTATGTCTAAAGTAAAAACTATATTCATAAAAAATATATATAATGACTAAATTAAGCTTATTTCAGCATAACACTAATTGGTAACCCAGTCAAAATACAGAATTATTAACAGTCTTTGCTACGGATGTTTGTCTGTTTAAACAACATACCAATTAAAAATCCATAGATCGATATTTATGAAAGAACATTAACTTTTAAACCATAAAATTTAAATTGTATAGGTTTCACCTGCTAGAGTGGTTGATATGAACTGGGACACTCCGAAGGTCAAGGTCGCGAGAGCTCTAGGACAAAAGACAAGGGCAAAGGGGGATTTTCGCCCACCCTCTGCTGGGCTAGCATCAAAAGAACTTGTTGATGATTTGAGGGCAGCTCTCCCTGACGCAGTCCTTTTCAAAATGATTCCAAAACAAAATCCGGAGGACACTGACACAGCTTCAGAAGATGAAACCAATCAAGAGCAATCGTACTTTATGACATCTTATTTTA
>LQRL01124674.1:10249-23936 GCA_001703475.1 Hydroides elegans
ACTAAACCCCGGCAAAAAAAAAAAAGTTACCACTTTGACTAGGTATTTTTTATATGTATCAAACAATGTGATCGGTTATATTTGGGATATTAATAGTTTCAATAGTTTTATATCATATTGATCAGCTACATCCACGCGCAGGTTCTTGTCTTCAAACAACTAGCAACAGCAGATGGCATTCATGCTAAGATATATTTTTACTTCTGGGCTGATAAAGTAACAATATCATGTCAGGATATTTAATTCCGACTGTTTCTCATGACATACTAATATGTAAATTTACTTATTAAGATCATAAGGTGCTTCGAACGGCTGATGCAACTATTGTATGTTAAGATATTCTCTAATTTTAATATATTCATTCCCTTATCAATTATCCATCTTCACTTAAGTCAGAGCTGGAACTCGAACGGAATCATATATTTGACATACAGTAGAACCTCGTTAAACCGTTCATTAAATATGGTCGGATAAAGCAATAATTCGGTTAATCCGTGTTCGGTTTAACGAGGTTCAACTGCAGTTCAAACATTATGAGGTTATCGTTACAATCTCAATTTATCTGCTTTGAGTATTATTATTTTCCGGATTGAAATGATTACCTTAAACCATGTATGTGTATTTATTTAAAAAAATGTTCTTACCGCACCATCATATTCCAGTGCCTCTTGCAAGGACACTTTGTCAGCGAATTCTACATAGGCAAAGCCTTTGAATTTGTCGGTCTCGCGATCGCGAACTAGCCGTGTTGATTTTAGCTGAAATCAAATATACATCAACAGATAACATGTATATATGCAAAATGTATATCAAATGTCTTGCTCACACTTGATCTTTGAAAAAAAAAAAAGAAAAAAAAATATCCGGTTTAAGACAAATATAAGAGTTCAAAACATCCGGCAGCATTGTTGATATACTAACTGAACTTACAAGTTATCTCTTATCGACCACGTTCGTGATTTTTTAAAAATACATATAAGGAACAAACCAAATTGTATGTAAAGCAATAAACTGAACAACAAGACTGTCCAAGGACAGTGCGCCACATCTTGCACTGCTTGTCTTAAGATTTATTATTGGACGTCGGAGATAACTGAAATTCCAGTTAAAACCTGAGGCTGTATTGTTATTTATGACGGAGGAGATAAGCGTTATATCAAATAATGGTAACCATTTAACAGGTATAACAATAGAGAGTCAGTCAACTGTATTATAGTTTGAAAATTATCGGAAGAAATATAAGAATAACCTTTTTTTAATTGTTATATCTCAAAATTTGTATCACTTTACGGAGCATAACTAAATCGACGGTAACAAAGAACAGCCTTTCGTATAAATAATACTGCGACAAAAAACTGCAGTATGAGTGTATCTTTTGAATCTTCATTACATCCATAAAAAAGTTTTCGAGACCAATAGAAGTAAATATTAATTACACAAAAATAATACATTAAAAGATCCGTAAAAACTGTAGAGAGTAGCATTTATTGAATTTATCACATCTGTTAGTTGAACGTCGGAAATTCCGGTTTTGTATAAAAAGGTCAATATTAACAAGTTTCAAGTGAATAACAATATAAAACTGAACCTAACTGGAGGTAAACTAAGGCTGCTCTAGCCGTACAATGCAATAAGGCGATTCAGACATCCCGAAAATGCTATTTTTCATTCCACTGGTGCTTCACAGTGAGCAGAAATAATTGCGTCAGTAAAATACATTGTTTCTCAATGTTAACTGGGCCACCTAAAATCTTATATTTTCGCTCACGAAAAAATGACAACTTGCACCCGCAATACAATTAAAGGCAACATAATGTAAACAAACTCGTAGTATCTTGTATTATCGTTCACTAACTTCAGAATGAAACTGATGACGGAAATGAAGCTAAAATACATTTTTATTTTTTAGAGGTGCTTATATAAGCACGATTGCTTATATAAGCACAACCTAAAAGCGCAAGGGCTCTAGGAAGGTTTTAAAAAATCCGCGTTCAAATCGGACGAGAACTGTGGTAGAAGAAGCGGTTTTGGTAAAAGTTTACTAACTAAATAAATATTTATATTTATATATGAATCAATAACGGCAAAGCGGTCACACAAACCCCGGTTTGTTTCGCAAGCCGTGGCTAAAAAGGGAAGTACACATACATGTGCTGTCGAACCAATCGAGAGTCCGAATCTATAATCCATACCTGTAGGTCTTTAAATATTAACTCAATATCGCCTTGAACCAAATTGTCGGGAAGGTTTCCTATATATGCAGTGTAAGGGGGCTCTGTAGGAAATGGTTTCTGTGGGCGTTCTCTTCCTCCACCGTAACCACCTCTTCCACCACCACCGTATGAGTTGTATCTGTTGACACAACAAATATATACATGTTTATATTAAATGGCATTTTTCGTTGTGAGATCACAAAAACACAGGTTTATTAATCATTACTTAAAACTTTGTTCACGACCGAATTCAATATACGTGACGTTCCACCAATTTTGGTCAGCACAATAATGATTATTAGCTTAAAAATGTGTCTCTGCGTTCCTCCATAATTCTGGCTAGTAGTGATACGAATCTCGACAGAGGGACACCCCCTTTAAAGACAAGGAAGTATTTGTGAAACACGAAAAGGCCCCAACCGCCCCCGATTCCAAAGGGTATTGACTATCTCGTATATGAAATATATTTAGGAAAATCAAAGCTTTTGGGCATTTTGACCAAATTCGGCCATCTGGCCAAAACTGTCAAAAAGGCACATCTACACGCCAAGACCTTTCATATGAGCCTATTCCCAGGGCCCATATACATGAAACATCTTACATGTCTGAGTGCACTTACATTCAAAGTTCGACATCGATATCTCGGATAATACTTCGAATTTCTGTTTGAAACACTCTGAATAGCTTTCAACTAACTTTGAAAATTAGAATATTAGCTGTTTGATTACATAAACCTAGCCATGAATTAAGATTTAACCTACTGTCTTAGAATGTAAGTGCACTCAGGCATGTAAGATTTTTCATGCATATGGGCCCAGGTCTCTACACCATCCGTTGCAAAGAAACAGCCTGGAAAATATCATGTTTCGAAAAACCGCTGTTTTGGACATTTTGGCCAAATTCGACCATTTCCGGTGGTCCGTTCATATGAGCCTTTTCCCAGGTCTCTACGACTATCCGTTACAAAGATACAGCCTGGAAAAGAATCGATGACAGACAGACGGACACCCCAAATCTATAGGCCATCAACCTTTTGGGGTTGGGGCCTAAAAATAATATGTTTAACACACCTCCTAGTTGTCCATGTGGATCGGTTTACACAGTTAAGTAATGAACGGACAAACGGGACAATGACAAACAAAGGGCAAGCTTTAACATTTAGTCTGCATTAATAGTTAAAGCAAAATGCATATGTATAATATGTCTTCCATGTTTCATCATATGTACAATATTTAGCTCTTTAACGACACACGACTTTACAAACTCTAGATGTGATTCTATCATTGAATGAATATTGCATACCACTTTCCTTAACCTCCAAAATCGACCAATCACAAGCTATTTAGTTTTAAATGATTGAAGGAGTATATAGGAAGAAAAACCTATCGTCCAATCACATTCATACATTGCTTTATTGTTTGGGGACGTAACTATGGTGTGACGTTTACAGGTCTGCAAGAAAACGATTTTAGTAAAGTTTTGTTTAATTTTAGTTGACTTTTCTTGTTCAGTGACTCAAGAACACGCAATGATTCCTTAATCAACACATATTTATTTCTGTTATGCATGTTAAGTTAATCATTTTGTATAATCTAATCATATCGTGCATGTTGCAGGCTGAGTTGTAACATACCAGACCTGATCGCACACATGTGGGAAAGAATGAGACATGTTTTGCATGTAAAAGACATGAAATAAAGTGGTGACATCATGCTTTGAGTGGTAATATGGTGGCAACTATATTTGCATCCACAATGCAATAAAATATTATCAAGGTAAGACTACATACCCGCTAGAATTCGAACCGTATCCTGAATTAAAATTACCGTAGTCCGCCATCTTAGGCCATAATAAGATTAGTCAACCAAATAAATTCATACACCCCGAAAATAGATATTTTACATTAGTTTTATCTGTTTGTCCAGGCAACAATTCTTTTCAATGGTACACGACACTACAAAAGGACCTTGCTTCCCCGTTGATCGATCCCTCCTATGTATTTATACCACACCCCAGAAAAGGATCAAAAGACAGCATTCCCGACAGTTATATTTGTGAACAAAGAGTGTGTTCGAGCGACAAGGCACGATTCTTTCCAAAACTTCATATCTGCGACAAGAGCCAAACGCCTTGTATGTTGTAATTTTTCAGCTATCCCCGCTAGTACCCTGTGAATAAATCCGCACAGCTCCCCACCTTCAGCCTAACAAAGTATCCAACGAACGGTTCTTTAAAATATTACTAACCTAAGGCCTCAGCGGCGCCCATCCAAAATTCTTCCGTATAAAACCCTCCCTATCTGAAACCACTATCGTATATATCCTCATCTCTCATAATAATATTAATTTCTTCCCTATTTTTTTGCCATAACCGATGTTATCATACTAGGACAATTTCCCATATCAAGAAAATTCTGTCAAAATAACTTTTTGGCAATATATTTCACCTTATATCGCTGTCCATTTGGTTTTTATCGTCATTCCGACAATTAGAAAATATAGTATGTCAATCGGTTTACCAATTATTTTTTCTTTCCAGTGCCACAACATTCGAAATTTACATTCACATTCATATAAAAAAAACAATAATATATTTTTCCATTATCACAACCATAACGTCTATGATTCACAATCTAGTCAAAGACGAGCAATTCCGAATAATATACAAACATACCCTTATTTCGAACTCATCCATGATATTGAGTGATCTATTTCCCTGCTTTTATAAAAGAGGATCTTGTGAACCGATCTTCAGATTCTTATTCTATTTTTTCAACTCGTAAATTGACAGCATGCATCCCCACCCCACTCTTCTCTCATTTGATTCACCCATACCCTGCTTCTTGCAATTTTTCAATAGATGGTGATTACTAATCAATCTTTTTTAAAATGATCATAAGACTGCAAATAAATTTGCTCTGTTTCCCGGCAAGCTTATTGAATGAAATTGTTCGTATAAGACAGTACATTGAAATTAGAACATTATGTTTTTAACTCGTTCTTGTAATATATGGTCCGGTCTTTTCGCACTTGTATTCGATCTGGTTTTACACACAAAACACCTAAACTGCGACATCGCTGTATCGGGATCCACCCTCCTTCCTAGCACATTTATTCTAGATATTTTACCCTTTTCCAGAAAAGTAATCACTACAAGAGCAATCAGACACAAAATCTCAAAACGACGTTCGCTCATGAGTCGATTCTTTTATAACTGTCTCTTAAATACTAATACAATATCATACAATACCCATCAATAATATCAAAAGATATCATCACTATATTATTTCATCACTTAGATTCCAATCATTAATAATACAAATCAAAGTAAAGTTGAAACTATTCATTAAAATACAAACACCCTGGTTATTTACGATGTAAATTATCAAAACCATTGGAATTGTATAAGATGATTTATACACACAAACTGGTCCAGGCCAAGATTATCTATGAATATAAGCACATGCATGTTTATAATAATATCATTGGGAGTCACTGGCACAATATATATGGCAATGAGTAAATCCAGCCATATTAAGAAACAATATAATTCAGATCCGGTTTTTTATTGGTATAAACATAAGGATAAATTGGTGGACATCTGACCTTGGCATTATTTAAAACGTTCTAGAATACAAAGCACAGGGTCTATTGTGGACAAACGAAAACTATGAAGATAATCATACGGGGATAAAACTCGCGAGTAAAAAAGTAAAACCAGCGTGTTTTTCGTTTGTAACATAAAACAATTATGGCGGAATAACTTAAAATTCCTAATCAAATATGAAATCAATAATCATATCTTCATAAAAAAATCCATCAACTAAATATGTTTAAGCGTAAAAAAGTTTAAGATTATATTCAAGAATAAGATTAACCACGAAATAACCCTTGGGCCTTATTTTTCTCGAAAATATATTTTAAAGATTATTATGAACAAGAGCGATAACTATTCAACATTTCTAAGACTAAACTCGGAAAACAACAAAAACATGCTCTAGCTTACATACACGCTATTTATATCGTTTATGATAAATTTTCAAGACAAATACAAAAACGTAGTATTTTTACACTTTTATTCACTATCCAAAGCCAAACATATCAACCAGTATATCATTTATTTTTCATTTATTTTGAAGTTTAAACAATTGAAATATTAGTTCTTAATCCTCTTTCATATGTTAGTTTTGATATCAAATAAACTCTATTAAAATGTAATATATTTTTATACATGATTTTAAGCAAACAATGATAAGTATATATGAATAAAAGGTTCACAAATGCAATGCAATGCATAACACAATATACACTTTTCGTTTATGTTAATGTATGGACACATTATATCATATATATTGCAAATACAAAATTAAATTCTCTTTATTCCCTTTGCTCCAAATTATTTTCATATTAAATAAACATCATTAAAATCTTATATATATTGACCAACAATGTTGATAAAACAATGCTAAGTATGTATAAATAACCAATTTGCAAATGCAATGCAATGCACAAAACAATAAATACTATTCGTATGTATCACTATTTAGACATAATTTGTAATATGCATGTATATAGCAAAACATATTTTATTCAAAATGTTCATATATTTGTTACTAGTTGAGATGAAAACAAATACCAGCCTTCAATTCTTAAACATATAAAATCAGAATCGAAAAGTTATTGCTGCATCAAACGCAACATAAATGTATGTATTCCAAACTCCCAAACTCCGACTGAGCAAATTTTATTTAAAAAAAAAACTGATTAAACAATTGTTTGGAAATAAGCTAAAAAAACTATCTGGTTATTTAAAATTCTGGAATGAAATGGTTACAATATTGTAACAATTGAGAAACGAATAAAACTATCTGGTTATTTAAAATTCGGGAATGAACTGGTTACAATATTGTAACAATTGAGAAACGAATAAATTCTATAAATGTAATGATATGCAATACAACGTAAATAGGAAGTTCACTGCCCGTTTCATAGTATTTGCCAATTAAAACTTATAATTGATGTTATCTGGCTGATCCTCTAGAACTGTCAAAACTATTTCATTTATGCATATGACTGCATACGTTTATGAAATGATCAATAATAACAATTGTTTTCAAACGTGAGTTATCATAAATCATATGAAATAATGTGAAACAAGTCCTAACGGATTGGAGAAAAATACTTTTAATCAAACGAGAACAATAATTGACATTTATTAGAATCTCATTACAATATTAATGTAATATATATTAATCAAAATGTAGTTTATTATTACTTATTTGAAAATTTATACAAAATTATAATGGAATTTAGAAAATTACAATAAACTCTACGACAATTATACTTGATAATTATGTATCCCATCACAATATAAATCTCATATTGCTATTGGCGAGCAAAATCATGTCTTCTGATAAAATGATTTAAACAAGAACTCTTTCGATTGAGGTCGGGTGTTAAACCTGTTTCAATTTCGTCAATGGTGTATCCCCATTCATGGAACGGGGCCGGTCGCAATGACTCAAACTCGTTTGTAAGAAAGGATGCATATTTCACTTTACCATTAGAATCGCTGCATTCTAGATCAGTCATATTTTGACAGTCTCCGTTGGTGCTTCTCTGAATGTGTTCCCTATATTCGCGAAGTAAGCGCTCAACAATCAACAGTCTGGCGTATCGTGTCCGACAGCACCTAAAACGCGTTGTTATCTCATTTGATACATGTGAACATTCTAAAACTGATTTTCCATTTTCAAAATACTCATAAAGCGCCCCTTTGATGATACAATGGCGCCGTAGGTCATATATGGCAATGGTCCAACAAATGGGATTTTGGCACCGGTTTGTGAAATGTACTTTTTGTGGGTTAGATAGATAACACATAGTTTTAGGTGGTAGGATTGCACAATGTTATGCACATCATCCGTCACACCAATAGCAATCAATTTAGACAAAAAGGGGAGCAAAAGACAGGTGACTCGAATCGCTTTTGCAACTTTGTATCCCGAATCTCGCTCATAATCGAAGCGATAATTTTGTTCTCTATCAATGATACTACATATTCCCGACCATGTTCGAGATATATAAGATGACTAATATCCCCAATCTGATCCAGGTAAAAGTTATTTATGAATCGAAGCACATGACTTTGAATTATGATATCATTGGGAGTCACTGGCACAATATCTATGGTAATGGGCATATCTAAGTACTCATCTCCTATCCATGTACAGTACAAACATGGAAAACGTTTATCGAGCTGAACACTAAAACTATCGAGTAGCAATCGTGAAGATTCTTCCAAATCACGAATATATGCACGTGTAGCATTGCGGATCACTTTTCCTATAATAGGTAGTACACCCAATTTGTCGCGACATAAAAGAAAGTCAAACTCATTTGGGTAAAAGCATTGTGTATCTTCATTCTCGCTTCCTACTAAAATAGGAATACACCGATTAATTTTGTTGGGTTTGCACAAAACTATTTGGTCTGCCACACCTCTTATCATCTGCACAACGTTTTGAAATACAGATACAGCTTCGGATGAATCTTGTAAAATCTCCATTTTGGACAAAAGTATATCGATACTGTCATTATTTGAGAGAGAATCAGAAACGAAACGTTCAGTATCATCAGGAATTCTAGAGGAAGTTATTATCATGTTATCATGACATGCCCTGAATGCAATAATATTCTGTGTTTTAAGCATTGCGATCATATCTTTACTTGGACTATGTGAATTGATAATATAGCGTTTAGCATAAAGCTGTAGAACACTGTCTTCCTGTAGAAGTGTCTTAAAGATTGGACAATAGCTCTTCAATAGAGTTTCAATATGCCGACAAATACATGTTTTCAACACAATCTTTATTAATGCTGACAATTCATTGTGTTCAAATATTGAATCATCAATTAGATCTCGATATAAAGGCCAAAGTGCATGAACATTGATATCCGTTTCTTTAGTGTCACTTCTTTTGATCATAAGCCATAACTCATCAACCAGAATCAAAAGTTCAATGCAAAGACGTTTGGTAATGCAACATTTGAGAAGGTTTATGACATATAATTCATGTTGATGCGTTACACATTTGAGTAAGCATTTAAAAATCATTGAGAATAGAATGTAATTGTTTTTTCAAAAGATATACAAATCCAAATTCGGGGTTTAACTGTCTTATTAAAAGTTCCATGGCTAATGCGTCTCCAAACGGAGTTAGCCGTAATTCGGACAAACATGCACCATCGCCATACCGTATCGATTCGCATATTGCTTTAGATTGATTTTTAGATGACCAAATGAACATTTCGAGATCACATTACGTAACCCAACAACACCACCATCTGTTTATAGAAAATAAAGTTTTTTTTGGTATCTCAATCGAACTCCAACACTTCATTCTCTTCGAAACTTGACCATATAATCCTGTTCTTGTTTTCCAAAAGTGTTGCGACCTGTTTTTCACATTCTTGATGTTTAACATCCTGGTCATTCTCTTCTGTTTGACTGTTACACGAGTCAACATATTTGAATTCGATCTCTGTATCCAGCTGTTTGACTCTTTTTTTATTTAAAAAGTTATCCATTTTAATTACCGTAATTACCGGTGTATAACCCGCGGGTTATACACCGATTTTACAAACAAAACACCCGGGTGCGGGTTATACAACGGTGCGGGTAATACACTGATTTTAAAAACATAAAACGCCCGATTTTGGATTTTCACGTAAAAAAGGGTTCAATTTTGTAATAATTAATCGATACAATATCGGTAAAAATCTTTAATTAAGCCTTTTACTATGTCTTCACGGACCTTATAAGGGAAACAAATAATTAGTATCAGCATACACAAAACTTTTGCATGAGTTTATAGGGTAGAATTTACAATTTCCGGAAAATGATCAATTAAGGGTGCGGGTTATACACCGGTGCGGGTTATACACCGGTTTTCAAAACATAATTCTTGATTTTCATTGGGTGCGGGTTATACACCGGTGCGGGTTATACACCGGTAATTACGGTAGATAAAATCAGACACGACAGTACCTATATCTAATTTGATCACCAACAATAGTTCCCAATTGTTTTTATACATTTATTTCCCTTTTGAAGGAATATTCAATATCACATATTAAACTTAATTTATTCCTTTCATAAATGCGCTGAGTTATGATTGCACTGTCGAAACTTAATTCAAATATACTATATATCCAGCGTAAACAAGCCAAATATAAATGATATATTGACATAAAGCAAGGCTCACCTAATACAAACAGTGCCAAAGTGCAGTAAACAAGCATAATGCATGTGTCTTTATTCACATAGGCCCAAAATATGTTATGGCTGTAAATCATATTATTCAGATATTGAACAAAATGGATTGGATTGAGTCCAGTTTCAGCATTATTGAAAATAGTATATTTATATTTCAAAAATACTACCACCTCAAAGCGTATCATATCGTCTTTAAATTTATTATAAATTAGCCATGCTTATGATTATAGTTTTCATATCAACGTTGACAAATGTAAATAACATATGTTTTACAAATAGAACATAAATTATGTTCAATTGACCGAGTTTATACAAAAATGTATTGACAAAGCGAATTTGGTAGACTTTTGTATTTCTACTTTTACTTTGATTCATTAATAAGTTATTGAATAACTGAATAATGAAAGGACGGCATGCTTAAAGTAAGATTTCATTTGTTCTTTTGTCGCGAACAAATATTTTTGTATATTTTTTTCTAATTTTCCGCATGTTATTTATCATTGATGGGATGATGATGGGATGCCATTGTAAAGCCATGTGGTGAAGCAACAAGTTTCTGAATACACTATTTAAATATGCCTATTGTGCATACCCTTCACCTTGTCATTCTGCTTCGTTTTGGGATGTATATATACTTATTTGCTTCAAGCGAATTATGTATGGATACAGAGCAACCCACATTTTCCATAAAGTGTAAATAAATGAGATAACTTGAAGGTTCACAAAAATAACACGTTTATGATAAACAAAGTTTGAAATACTAAGACAAATAGAAAAAAAACAGTAAAGCACGGAAGATATGTCATGTATTAGTTGCCTGACCTTTACCTACATATTTGTTGTATTTAATATGCTAAACTCATTATTAGAATGAGAGTTATTCACGTATGTAATATTCAGGTATTATATCAGAAAGCAATAGCCGTGGGCCGATAGCCTTATTGAATAATATCCTTAAGCTATTATTCTTTTGTTTCCCTTTTGCGGATAATTTTATAACTAATATGAGCGAGCGTGCTTTGATTTGACAACTATTACAAATAAGCATTTCAAAATTATTCTTGCTTTGTTGCACAAATTATTTAAGGAGCAGGGTTACTATGAACAGAGTAAGAATTGGGTGTATGGGTGTTGGCTCCCCATGGATTTATGGCATTGTTAATGGTATATTCATTTGGGTGCGTTTATAGAATGTTGATAGAACAGCAAACATTATTATTAATCTAACATGCATTTTTGTATGTTTTATTAACATTTTGTGGATGGAATTTCATATTCAACATTAAAGTAAAGGTCTCCAGCATGTTTGAACTTTGATTTAGGAACTTTTAACATGTTTCATGACTAGGGTTTTGTTACATTGCAAAGGTATTCAAGGCCCCGTTTCCGTTAGGGGTCATGTAGGTAATAAGTGTCTCGGAGGGTTTTTTTTCTATAATAGTTACTAAGTGTTAATCGGAATTACCACATGTATATATGATAAAAGTATATGTAAGTATTTTATTTTGGATTCAACATGAAATGCACAAAACTATTAAAGTAAAGCAAAACTCAAACTACAATTATCAGGGATAGCAAATTAAACATGAACGTTGACATTTACAATCGTCATATGCAGCTTTTAGATCTGTCTATGCATATGCTTCAACATGAATTTGAGTGTGTTTATTTCAATATTCGGGTATATCATTTATATTAAGCTATTAATTTATTTTCTGATATTTTCGAAAAAAGTGCATAAAATATAGAAGTGTTTGAACAAAGACCATTGTCATAGCCCAGAAAAAGACTGGTTTTATTTCAACTCCTAATCCAACAATTCAATTAATAACACAATTGCACTTGATGACGAGTTGCAAGACCAACCGAATTACAGAGTCGTATAATTTTACACAGTACACACTTTAAAAAAGCTTACATATACTATTCAATTAACTACCTATATCATGCCAAATATTATGTGACCCGCTTAATTCGACATTTATGGTAACTCTCAGAAATCTAAGAAATATAATTTAAGCACACACGTTATTATATCTTAGTACTTTCCAAAACATTTGTGTGAATTAACCATGCGTTCGTTAAGACTATATTCATTGATTAAGTTTGATAACAATTATTTCATATTTCATACTTCAGAGGCAACATGTGTTTGCAACATCATTTACTCGTTCAACGGGCGTGGTATCAACTTGATGGGTGGCCGAGCTGCTTCGTAATCTGATAAGAAAAAAAGATATAACATTCAACGTTACTTCAATATACATAAAATTTCATTTTAGATACAATTTCTATAGTGATAGTTGTAATTTCAGATATCAGTGGAAAGCTCATATTGGGGCTGATCTACTTCATTTCAACAATTATAATGCTACTGATGTATCCTAATCGAATAACACCGAACTTTTGCGATTGTGTAAAAATGAAATGCCAAATCATATTGATATTCATTGGATTAAATTAAGGTCCTCTAGCTGCAACTACATTCCAAATTTCAAGAATCTACTCCAATACTAAATATGCACAATGTTGAGAATGGGAGCCGTTTTCGAGGCTAAAATCGTCCCCCATTCACTTTACATGGTGGACTTAGCCGTTTTTTAGCCTTGAAATCGGCTCCAATTCCCAACATTGTGCATATTTAGAATAGGAGCAGATTCTTGAAATTCGGAATGTAGTTGCAGCTAGAAGACCTACATTAAGTCCAGTGATTATTAATATGATGAGGCATTTCATTTTTACGCAATCGTAAAAATTCGTTGTCATTCGATTAGGATACATCAGTAATATACTTTCCAGACATTCATAACATATTAACCAACGAATTAACCAAATCTGTAAGCTGCAGGCTGCAAGATATGAGCAATTATATAAAAGGCATAATTACCAACATATTTCTTATCACATATATTGTTATTAATGGAACTTTAAGACATCATAAACATGCGAAATTTAACTATAAAATGTCAAACTAATATCATTCCAATAATTCACTAATCACGGTAGCCACCTCGTCCTCCACGGCCGCTTCCGCCATAGCCAGTCTGGCCAACGCCCCCATATCCACCACGACTACTGCTGTGACCTCTGTAACTGCCGCGCTCACTGTGACCACTGTAACCGCCGCGCTCACTGTGACCACTGTAACCGCCGCGCTCACTGTGACCTCTGTAATAGCCGCGCTCACTGTGACCACT
>LQRL01124681.1:21796-36666 GCA_001703475.1 Hydroides elegans
AACACATATTTAAAAATATTGACTATCTAAAATTCTTATTCACTCGATAGATGGCGGATGCAGTCGCGGCAGCAGCTATTATGAACCAGCCCAAGCAGGTAGATTCCAAAGACATCCATTTAGAATTCTAGATTCTAGAGTTTAGATTCTAACGGTTTTCAATCACGATAGAGTTTATTTGCTGTAAAACATATAATGTGACAAACTAAATAAAAACGTGGTATTGCCATTCCATATCCCTTGATGTTATATTCAAATATGCTTTTTACATATCTCATATTAGACACACCTTACCCCTCACATCTTACTTCTTACAAACTACCTCGTAGAAGTCTACATATTGAATCTTACCTCTTAATTATATCCTACACCTTAGGGCACTGGTGTTCAGGCGTTCGGCAAGAAAGGAGAGCGAGCATGGACAACAGGACCTTGCGGGTGCTGCACTGACTGCAAACAATGTGAGTAGATAAGAAACGAGAGTTCTATATCAAATGGTCTTGCATAAAGAGAAAACGACTAGTCATTTATAAAAAGAGGGTGAACGGAAAGCGAGCATGGACAACAGGACCTTGCGGATGCTGCACTGATTGCAAACAATGTGAGTAGATAAGAAACGAGAGTTCCATATCAAATGGTCTCGCATAAAGAGAAAAACGACCAGTCATTTATAAAAAAGAAGATGAAAGGAGAGCGAGCATGGACAACAGGACCTTGCGGATGCTGCACTGACTGCAAACAATGTGAGTAGATAAGAAACGAGAGTTCTATATCAAATGGTCTTGCATAAAGAGAAAACGACTAGTCATTTATAAAAATAGGGTGAAAGGAGAGCGAGCATGGACAACAGGACCTTGCGGATGCTGCACTGATTGCAAACAATGTGAGTAGATAAGTAACGAGAGTTCCATATCAAATGGTCTCGCATAAAGAGAAAAACGACCAGTCATTTATAAAAAAGAAGATGAAAGGAGAGCGAGCATGGACAACAGGACCTTGCGGATGCTGCACTGACTGCAAACAATGTGAGTAGATAAGAAACGAGAGTTCTATATCAAATGGTCTCGCATAAAGAGAAAAAGGAGTAGTCATTTATAAAAAGAGGGTGAAAGGAGAGCGAGCATGGACAACAGGACCTTGCGGATGCTGCACTGACGGCAAACAATGTGAGTAGATTAGAAATGAGAGTTATGTATCAAATAGACTCGTAGACAAAGAAAAACTATCAAACTGGTCATTTATAAAAAGAGGGGGAAAGGAGAGAGAACGTGGACAAAAGGACCTTGTGGATGTTGCACTGACTTCAAGCAATGTGAGTAGATTAGAAATGAGAGCTCCGTATCAAATAGACTCGCATATAGAGAAAAATCGACAGGTCATTTACAAATCAAAAAGAGGGGGAACATGAGAGTGATCGTGAACTACAGGACCTTGTGGATGTTGCACCAACTGCAAGCGATGTGAGTAGATTAGAAATGAGTGTTCTGCATCAAATGATCTTGTATATAACGTGATCAGCTGGTCATTCATATGATAAACCATAATGCCCACAGGTTGCACGCAATGTGACTTTTTATGGGGTGGCGTACATTATCGTATTGTACATATTGTATATCTTATGTTATAAACCATATACAAAATTCCAACACCTTTATTTCAAGCATGCTGTATGCTGTGGTGCCCCTGCTTTATGCAGATGCTCATGGCTCGACGTATGAAAGAGAGTTGCTTGGTTCCCTTCTGTGTACCCATGGGCATGCTTGCCCTGCGCGTCAGGATGCGGAGTAAACTCGATATCGAGGTGAGTTATATTTCTTGTTCGTTAAATAAACTTGAAATCCTTAACTTTCATAAATGTGTGCTGTTTTTTAAAGGCGATGCATGGATTTTTAAAAAGTTTAGTTTGAATAAGTATGTATAATGATTTTTTGAACTTGGTTTGACACCATGAAATATGGTTATTACGTTATGTTTTGTTAATAAAAAATAATTCTGCATCATATTATCATGGATGTCCTTTTAGTTTGACGTCAGTTTTATGTCTTAAATTATTTGCCATTTTCTTAAGTCTAAAATTCAACAGGCATGCATGTATTTTGCTGTCATTCTAATGGCTCGTTCACCCGCTCCGAAAAAAAAGCGCAAAACACACATTTTGCGCTTTAAACTTGAAGCTACATTTGTAAAAAAACCATAGAAGTTTATCCCTTCTGTTCACCCAGAATTATGCGCTTTTATTTCGGGTGAACGCGCCTTAAATTACCTTGGAAAAGTGATTGATTCAGGCTTAAATACTTTACATCTTATTTCCTTCATAACAGGGAAGATTTGCGGCGACTGCTGCTGTATCCTGCTTTGCGGACCATTCGCCGCTTGCCAGATGTATCGCGAACTGGATTCCATAGGCGTTCCCGGATTCCCTTTTCTAGCGCCTCCGCTTTACGATTCCCTAGATCCACCACTGATTCTCTTCTATTTCCTTCATAACAGGGAAGCATTTGCGGCGACTGCTGCTGTATCCTGCTTTGCGGACCCTTCGCCGCTTGCCAGATGTATCGCGAACTCGACGCCGTAGGCGTTTCCGATTTCCCGTTACTGGCGCTTTACGATTTCCTAGATCCATCACTGATTCTCTTCGTATTCCTTCTTAACAGGGAAGCATTTGCGGCGACTGCTGCTGTATTTGAATTTGAATCTTGTGTTGAATTGTGTTTAATTAAGGCGATGGAGTCTACATGAAATGCTATATCTTAAGATTTAATGTGTGCATACATGTACATGTACGAGGGCAGTTTAATGATCTAGAATTGATTCTATAAGCAATACTTTGGCTATGGTGCATTGATACCACAATATGTATTGAAATGTTTGCATCATATGCTTGAAAATGTCGTTTTTGTTCAACGTCATTCTGAGGCTTATGTCGTTATTATGTCGAAAAATAATCAGGCAAACTGGTTTTTCAGATGATTTTTTTTTAAAGTAGTAATTCATTCATTCAGTAGTTACATTCATATCGCATATGCGGTGACTTAAACTGTTAACATAATCTTATTTCCTTCATAATAGGGAAGCATTTGCGGCGACTGCTATTGTATCTTACTTTGCGGGCCCTTCGCCGCTTGCCAGATGTATCGCGAACTCACATAACATATTCTTCTTATTTCTTTCAAACATGAAAGCATTTGCGGTGACTGATATTGCATACTGCTTTGCGGACCCTTTGCCGCGTGCCTGATGTATCGCGAACACGATTCCATAGGCGTTCTGGATTTCCCTTTACTGGCGCTTGCGCCTTACGATTTCCAAGATCCAGCACTGATTCTCTTATTTCTTTATAACAGGGAAGCATTTGCGGCGACTGCTGTTGCATACTGCTTTACAGTCCCTTCACCGCTTGCCAGATGTATCGCGAACTGGATGCCGTAGGCGTTCCCGATTTCCCTTTACTGGCGCTTTACGATTTCCTAATTCAACCACTGATTCTCTTCTTATTCTTCATAACAGGGAAGCATTTGCGGCGACTGCTGCTGTATCCTGCTTTGCGGACCCTTCGCCGCCTGTCAGATGTATCGCGAACTGGATGCTGTGGGTGTTCCTGATTTCCCTTGCTTCGGCGGGGGCGTACGTGATGCCGCTGCACTGGCACAGGACTAAGAATGCAATAAATTCCAAAGAAATAAACTAATATGTTTGTAATAACGTGTATCCTTATTATACACGGCATTTTCTTTTGGCGCCATTGCGTAGACATATATACTTTTCTAGCTAAGCGGTTAAGCGATATCATTATTTTTCTCATTTATAACAATAAAAATTACGTTCAAATGGTCTTAATTCTAAAACTATAAAATATGACAAAATTTAAATTCAACCATCGTTAATGAATTGTAAAAGCTTTAAAAGTTTATTCAACAATTTTGTGCATTTGTGTAATTTGTCTACTTAACAGCAAAGTGTCTTAAGGCGCGTTCAAGCAAAAAAATCCTAAATTTATTCGTGAACAGATGAGATAAATTGCTATGTCTTTATACAATTAAAATGTGGCTTTCGAAAATATCGGGTTTCGTGCTTTTTCCGAGCTTTTTCGTTTGCGTGAACGCGGCCTTACAATTTATGTACCGATATATACATTCATACATAGACGTTGTCATTTATGAGTGTATGAACTAATTAATTACGTAGAAATAATGATGGGAAATCATATTCAGCAAAAAGGCAGCTCCTCATAAAGTTGAGTTTGTCGCGTATTTTATTTTTTTTTGTTATAACAATGTACTGAGAAATGTTGTAAGAAAACAGGATAACCCGGTTAATTTATTTTACCGGAGTTAATATACATGTTAATTGTTTATATCTGCATTGAGATCTTACATACATACATTTACTCTACAAGGCTTTGAATATAAAATGTATATTTATTTAAATGTATCAGTTGGCTTGTGAAGAATCATAAACAAAAATCATAAATATACTCGTTAACGATATATTTTAAGTATTTTGACGGATAATAAAGTTTCAATTCGATTTTAATTTTCAATGTTAAATTAGCAATAAGCGAATCTGTGATAAAAGAAAGTCTGATTATACATGATCTATACATGAAGACTTTACAATCGTTTTTATTCAGAAGACATACATTGCATAGTTTGTGATATCTTTTTTAAAAGTAATGTATTCAATTGTAAATAAATATATAGAAATACGTTATATGGTTGTGTTTCCTTGAGACTTTTATTGTTTAAAAGCGAATAAATATGGTTATCAATATGCCCTAATAAAAGGCGTTTGATTCGATGTTTTATTAATATCACCGCAGATTCTTTTGTATATCGGGGATAACGATACATTGGTTGTGTTTTATTTCGCAACGAAGCGTTAAATTGTATGCATCAAGTAATATCTTAATTTTATTCAAAAACTATGTTACAAAAATAACTTCGCCATATACAAATATCAATTTGAATATCAGATCATAAAATAACAGAAAACCAACTAAAGCTCAGTACACCTTGATAGCCCAATTATATTGCCTGCATTTAGCTGGCGCCGAATTGTTAAACCCTTGTTCTTTCTTAAAACTCTCGACACTTTGATGAAAACGTCGAACTTTTTGCCTTACATGTTCATGGTGTTCATGCAACACATTTGCTTTACATTGTTTTACAAGGAAATTCAAGCGTTCCTTTTCTCTTTCCTGCACTTTGTCTATATCCGAAAGCGCCTTTAATTCTTGATATGACCGTCCGAGTACATAAGTATGTTGCATGGCATCTAAAGAGGCACATGGTCTATAGAAGCGTTTTGGTTTCCTTCTCTTGTCAGAGTCATAGATCTCAAGCACACTTCTGGAGATCTTTCTTTCCCGCGCATTTGTGGCGGATGAAGGGCCATTGATATCAGGAAGATAGGAGACAGTGGATATTCTTCGCTGATTACTGGTGCTCGAAACCAGTTGAGGATTTTCTCTGGCTGTTACCATACATGGTGCGGACGAATATTGTCTCGGAGTACTCGGGTTCAACTGAAAGATACTCGAGTGTTGCCGAACTAGGTTTCCAGAGCTAGCACTAAGCGTGGTCTCTAACAGTTTGCGCATGCGGTTAAAATCAATGGCTTCCTGTCGCGTAGCCTGAATGATCGACGTTTGGTCTTGGAGTATCCTGTTTCCTTTCTTGCGGATTTGTAGAACCTGCTGCATGCCTTTCTCTTCGATCAGCTCATTTTTACGCATGATTTCTAAACTGTCGATGGATGCCTATTGAAAAGAAAAAAAACAATTGTTATGCCGCGGTAACATTTAAGCAAAAGAACAGCTTTTTAACGTGAAATATTTTTGTTCTTAATTAGCAATTCTTCTATTGTTGGGCGTAGTGACGAATAGTGTTTTTACGAAATGTTCTTAACATAAGATTTGAACACTATAGGATATACTTAGTTCGAATTTGTGGTCTAGAAAATTTCGAGAAAATCTCGTCCCAATGCCAAAAAAAATGGACGTTACATGTTATATAGCAGAATTGACATGAAAGAAAACTCGCAGTGTGACCATCTTTTTTCTTTAAAATGGGCTTCTTTTTGCTTAAATGTAGCCGCGGCCGTATAAAACCCCGAATTGAAAAAGCTTGGGTTTAAATTAAAGTTCAACCATAATATTAAAAAAAAAACTTAATCCGAAAGTGAGATGATTTTCAGAAATTGGGTGTTGATGGGTTCCAAGTTGATAAACAGGATGAAATTTGAAACTGATTGTAGCACATATTTTCTTTAATATATTTGTGATGGTTAATCTCATGTATATTCAATAAAGCAAATAAAGGGAAACGCCCAAAACGAGCATCCCTCTACCCATATTATTCTTTTATGTTTACTTCACTGTTGTTAAATGTAGTCTATGTCCCTTAACTAATCGAATTATACACACAACCTTTATCAAAATTGTTTAACTGCTCATTATGCTAATAAGTAAATTACTTAGTCACTTAGTCACTGATTAGTCGAAATGTACATTTTAATCTATAGCATTACATAACAGTTAATGTTTTAAAAAAATCCCTTTAAGGACGAAAAAATCGTTTTAAAATCAATCAAGCATTACCTCATTGTGTATCGGCTCTGGTTTGGGATTATCCACCACGTTTGATCTTCCTTTAACTTGAGGCATTTTTACTTATTTATTTTATTTATTTTTTGCTATCAAACATAATAGTTAACTTGTCGTATAATGAAAGAATCAACACCAATTTAATTATATATCTTTGTCAGTTAACTGTAGGCAGCATTGAACTAATGCAATGGTTTAAAACGACTGCTTTTCAATAATCTTCCACGTAGGATTAACTTCCTTTAACTTTAGGCATTATATTTTTTATATCAATTAGAACCAACACAACCTTTTAACAGTATTTTTTGTTTGTTATTCTACTGTTATCATCATTGAACAAATGTAGCGATGCAACAAAACTTCGTTTTTATAAGTTAGTAGCAATTCACTTAATTACTTTGAAAGGGTAACAAAAGATAAGTGTTTGGTATGAATTCACTGAAATGTTAATTGATACTTAATGCGATGAAAAAAGGATCGCTAACAATTAAGATCTCCACTAAGTCTAACTTCCCCTGGAATGTGAAAAATAATAACGTTGCATTAGTACAAAAATGATATATATCTAAGCTCAAGAATAACGACACTTTAATATGTCTTACTTTATAGATAAGTTATAATAAATTTGAGAAAGGTTCAATCAAATATTGTCAACCCGTCTAAAATGGGTACGTCTTTGCACTACAGTATGATATGGATGGGAACGTCGCAGAATATTTTGAATCTTGGGCGCCAATTCAGAATATATAGATTCGTATGGGGTGCCAATACATTTTTAGTATATTGTTTATTGTATATTGTTTATAAGAGAGAAAGGATGCGCCCATCCCGTTAATTTTTATGTTGAACAACGACTCACTTTCTCTATGTACTTAACAAAATGACAACACGTTATTTAAACATTCTCTGACGCATTATCAAACGGGAATTTTATGGTGATTATAATTCCATGCATCACTCCATGAGATACATGCAATCACATAAGCTGCTATGGGTTGGTCATTTTTAATACGTCAAATATATATCCCGATCAAGGTATGACGTCAAAAACACGTCTTTATTTGGTTTTTTGTCCATTTTTTTATGGATGGAACTCATTGGAAGAGAATAAATAGGTAAAGTAACGTTGAGAACGAAAAACATTTTCAATTAAAGCAAACGAAGGGCGACGGTCATTGTTTCATTTTATTGTTAGGATGTTAAATTGTTTATTATATATAGACGTTATATCAACTATGCTTTGACGCCCATCACCCATCAAGATGTGATAATGAGCGTTTCAGTATCAATTGAAATCTTGTTAAGAGGTAGCCGTGTGGTTAGAAAATACTTGAAAAGAAATTAACATATCTTCGAGAAGCATGATTAATGGTGCTTTGTAAGGTAACAGCTTTTTCAATAGAGACACAGCACAAGTTTTGTCATATCTTATCATAAAATAACGTTATCAGTTAACCTCGCTAAAAATCAAAGATAAATATCCAGTGCGTTGGGATGTGTAATAGAGTTCTATTTACTTTTGATTTACACAAAACACTTTTAACTTTTTCACAGATGTGACGTTATAATTTTGTATATGTCAAGGTACAATTGCTATTAATTCGAAGTGTTCTTTTTTATATAAATTAACTAACTCATATAAAACTTTTTTTTTGCACCGAGATTCGAAATACATCAATATATAGTTTCCTACCATAATAAAGATTAAAAAAAAATCAAATGTGTATTAGGTTATTCTCTCAATGATTCGTTTCCGGAAACTTAATGTGGATTCATCTGCATATGTTAATGTCTTTACAAATGTAATCCTTGAGTAAAATAATCATTTTAGGAAACAGATCTTTATTCTGTTCTGAAAATTTGCAAGCAAGGAAAAGCTGCTGCAAGAATAAACATTTACCCGAATTTATCGTTGAGTGCCCTCGTGGGGTCATGTGGACCATCAAACCGAACAGAAAAGCATTTTTTTCATTCAAGCAACGTTTGTTACGTGCCATTGTGTCGCCCGTGCCATTGTGTCGCCGGAGTAGAAGTTTGCCATTGTGTTGTCCCTACCTCTACCATTGTGTCGCCGGTTTTCCATTGGGTCGCCCGGACCTATACCAATGTGTCGCTGTACTACCAATGTGGTGCCCCGAACCTCACCAATGTGTCGCCGGATCGATCAATATGTCACACGACATGTACCGATATGCCGCCGCATTTGCTTCCCAATATATTGCATTTTTATTCAAACAGAAAAATATGGAGGTTTTGCCTCTGAGACTTCTGTTAGTTTTATTTGATTGTTCTTGCTAACCAATAAGATTACAGTAGCCCATGAAGTTGAACCATTTGAACTTAATATAATTCACTTTTATATATATATATTCATTCGCTATCTGTCATATGTATTTGCTGTTCTTTCATTACTCATAACATAACGGTAGAGATTGAAGCTATGCCTGTCTCGCTCAATAACACGATCGAATAGTGATACGTGTCAAATGTCAATATGTGACATTAAACCATAACAAATAACCGGGCAATGAATGAAGTATCTTATAATGATATCATTAATTTGGTAATTTACCACAGTAAAGGTGATAGAGTTTTAGGTCCATTTTATGACTCAAGTACTCAAGTTACAAAAATGGCGCTCGCGATAAAGCTTGGACGAACTATTGATTTGAGTATGGGCGATACAATGAATAACTGGCGACACAATAGTCTTAAGATTCTGCTAGAATGCTGACAATTAGTAGCTGTTCTGTACCTCTTATATCCTCCCAAGTTATATCAAGACTTACCTTAAGGTACCAGTTGTAGAGGACAGCCAACTTATTTTCTGCTCTGAATGCAAGATTTCACAGTTCGCTGTTGCATAACAAGGAAAAAAGCACTACATTAAATGTTCACATCGTACTCTGGCCGAAATGCTGTTTATGTTTAATACTCGCCAAAGTTATTGTAACTAGTGGTGCTTGGCCCATGACGTGCTAAGGCGTTCATGGCTAGAAAACGTGAATATAAGTCTATCACAGTCTATCAATCATTTGCCATTCAGTAGAATCTATGATAACTTTAAATTATTCACATGCATTACTATTCCTTTCTAATATATTTTACATTCATAATTAGTTACGCCCTGGCATCTTTTATTTCGAAATAAGAAATGACTTTCAAGAGCTTGTCTTCTGTTTGGTCGGGTAAGGGACCGAAACGGGGCTTGTGAAAATCCTCAATGACGTCCTTAGCTCACTCAACGACAAAGATGGGGTCATCTTTTTGATGTTCGATCTGTGTGCCAACTTCGACACCATTCACAACGACATGCTGTAAGATTGCTTTCAGGTGATACGATAGATTGAGAAATAACATATAATTCTAAAGACAGAACCCAGGCGACAATCATAAATGGATGTATTTCAGAATTACTTCCGTTTGTATACGGTGCTTCATAATGGTTAATTGTTGGTCCGGAAGACTATAAAATATCCAGCCTCTGCGTTGGCGATAATAACCAAAAGGACGATATCCCATTTTTTGGATATGGCAACGACTCATGCAATTATATCGCATTCAGGTTAAAGGATAAAGGCGATTTACACGAAGCAAGATGTGGGAATTAGTAACATCAAAGCGTGGATGACCAAAAATAAACATGTTTTCTTTTCTTGAGAAAGATAATATATGTTAATGTATCATGTTTCACTTGCGTTGCATAAGAACGATACCCCGTTTTATCACTAAAATGCTTGCGAAAAAACTATTACATGTACTATATCTTCAAGACTTGACAACTATCTAAATCGTTTGGATTTGGATTTTCTTAGAAAATAATAAACACGCTTCATAATGTGCAAAATATTGCGGTCCGAATAATCACTTGATCTTGAAAAATAAACAATCACATAACGCCGGTCCTCATCTCTATACATTACCTAATAGTTCAACTAATATGAAGCAGATCCCTTCGGTCATCATCTTAATTAAATTGGAATATATGTAAATCACGAACGAAAATGAACGGGACAGATTTCTGATAGCATACACAATTTTCGGTTTCAAATAGAAATGACATTAAGAAATATAACTGAGATGCACTTTTCAAATAAGATTTTTTTTATAACAAAGCACAACAAGTAGTTGTCTATGCTATATGGAAATGTAACGTTCCAGTATGTAATGTTTTATTCTGCTGACAGTTATGTGTAAAGTTGCTGGCACAATATCTTCTTTTGTTCCTGGCTGGCAAATTAATGATAAAATTATTCCATAACTAAAATAATTCTCAGGTTTTAAAGAAATTTAGTGTTCGTTTCATGCCAAATAAAGTAAAATTAGACACTTAAAATATAAATGGTCCGTTGGTAACTCCTGCTTCATCTGGTAAAAACGTTCAGAAAATCTACATCCTTCAAAAAAAAATTGTTTGCTTTTCGAAACTATCTAAAAAACATGTTAACAGGGCATACACGTTATAAAATGGCTTGTATGTAAGATTTGCCATTTTTTGTGCGCTTTGCAGATTATAAACTCTTCAATATACTAATACAAGCAATGATTTATAGTGCATTTTCTATTTTTTTTCTTGACAAACAATGTCTTCACAAAATGTAAACGTTAAAATAGACAGTCATTGCTCTGCTTATTTTATCACATATTTTGTCACAAGCTAAGAAAAACGAACTTATTGTGATTAGAAAAGACATTTAAATGTATACAAATTTGACCCTATACCCTACTTTCCACATAGTTTTTTTCTAAAACAAATCGAGAAACCCCGGTTAAAATGTTTCTTATGTAAAACAGTTGTTGAATAGGCCAAATGGCAAAACCGGCGTTTCATGCTTTGCGTAGCTACAGGAGAAAGCTAAATAAAACATTATTTTAAAGGCCTAGTAGCGCTTCTAATTGTAATTTGCAATCAGGTATTCACTTGGCTATGCAAAACTAACCGTATTACTCTGTGTAAAGAGATGTTTTAAAAATTTAAATTTTCGATCATTATCACAATGATTGTATATCCTATCCGTAACAGAGTTACTCATAGAAAATATCCTGTCCTTGCTGGACAACAATGTTACAAAAGTGTGTTCATTTTTTCCTGGTCAGCTGAGGTGTTCATCCCTTTCCAGCAGCTTTGGGAACCAAAGAACATCTTATGCGAAAGTTGTTATATTGAAAATGACTAATCATATATCACATATAACAAATTTGATTAATTTCCAAGTTAATTTTCTCATCACGCATAATAATGGTCTTCATCAAATCTCCATGCCAGAAAGTATCTTGTCAAAATATCTTAGTCAGCTGGGATTTACTGGGGAACGCCTTTTGTGAGAACCAGCTCGTGAGATGCTCTTAATAACAAGATTAATTGAAAATTAAAAAAAAAAAGTCACTATGAAATTTACCAAATTATCTATTTCAAATGGTACTATCTCTTTAATTCTAACAATTCAAGAAAATTGTCAAATATGCGATAAAGCACAATTATTTTCTGTTGTTATTGAAGACAAAGTGTTGCGAAACAGACAGCTGTTATATATATTTTTTATCCACTTGCGCATATTTCAATTTCGGGTCAACGTTTTGGGAGGTAGACAAGTAGTCCTTACATTATTTTCACCATTTTGGAGGCAAAGATGAACGTTTTAAGGCAGCGTTTTTTTCTGGCTCAAATAATGTATAAATACATTCTTTGAAAAAATAGACGTTTTATTCTGGATTATTTTTTTCTGCAGAATGTATTTAGAGTATTTGACTTTCAGTTCAAATACACCGGATGTTTACAAAAATTATAATCTTTACAAGCTTGTAAAACAAAATTTGTTGATATTCTCGAGATGAATTTTGGAAGTTGATTATATGTTTTTATTGATAATATGTCCATAATTAACCGCATTTGTATGTAAAAATGATCTTTGAGATTTTCTTTTTTATAGATTATTTTCTAAAGAAGTTTATAATGCGTTTTATTGTGGCCTATTATTTGGAAAAAAATAATGTATTCTAAATTTTTTCAGACATCAGAAAAAAACGTGCCCTAAAAGAAACATGTTCAAATTTACAATATAGCGGAATTGATGATAATACCTATTGTGATGAAATAAAAGAAAATTCTAAAGCCAAGCAATGCATGGCGTATATTTGGAATGACACCTACTTGAAAACCTGTGACTCTTTGCCGAAAGTGCCGATGAGGGTGCGATAATATGAGAAGTTATACAAAATATTTCTGTATGTTTGGTGCATCCCAAATAATAAAGTTAAATCGCTCTTAGCCGAAGAAGGTCCCGTACGAGGCATATCCAGATTTACACTCCTATCCGTACGTCTCATGTGAAGGACATTGTTCCCTCGTCGAGGAGTCCTTTATGACTCCAGAAAATCAATAGTGCCAGCTGCGGTGCTTGAACAAGAGACATCATGCTAACTGCCATACTGGCTGGACGCCTTATTCCTTACACGAAGAAATGATATGTGTTAGTCCTTATAAACGTTCAAACCGGATTTTTAGGCCCCAACCCAAAAGTTGGGGGCCTATAGAGTTGGGGTGTCTGTCCGTCCGTCCGTCTGTCTGTCTGTCATCGGTTTCTTGTACGGGCTAGAACTTTTGAATGGAAGGTCATAGAGACTTGGTTATAGACTCAAATGAAAGATCTTGGTCCGTAGATGTGGCTTTTGACCATTTCGGTCAAAAACACCCTACCGGAAGTGGTCAAATTGGCGAAAATAGCCCAAAATAGCGGTTTTTCAAGACTTGAGCTTGTACGGGCTAGAACATTTGAACGGAAGGTCATAGAGACTTGGTTAAAGGCTCAAATGAAAGATCTTGGTCCGTAGATGTGCCTTTTGACCATTTCGGTCAAAAACACCCTACCGGAAGTGGTCAAATTGGCCAAAATAGCCCAAAATATCGGTTTTTTCAAGACTTGAGTTTGTGCGGGCTAGAACATTTGAACGGAGGTCATAGAGACTTAGTTATAGGCTCAAATGAAAGGTCTTGGTCCGTAGATGTGCCTTTCGACTATTTCGGTCAAAAACACCCGACCGGTAGTTGTCAAATTTGCCAAAATAGCGGTTTTCATAGAAAATATATTTCAAATCTGCAAAAACCATACCCCTTCGAGTTTGAGGGCGGTTGGGGCCTGCTCTCGTTTCACAAATACTTCCTTGTTAACATTATATTGTTTAGCCCCGACCCCAAAGTTGGGGCATGTGTAGTCTGGGTTTCCGTATGTCTGTCTGTCTGCCAGTCTGTCCGTTTGTCATCGCTTTCTTGTACGGGCTGGACCTTTTGAACGGAAGGTCAGGTGACTTGGTTATAGGCTGAACTAAAAGTTATTATGGCGTGTAGATGTGCCTTTTGATTTTTTGGCCAGATCAGCTAGGCTATCAGCCAAAATACCCCAATACAGCTGGTTTTCAAAACATAAGCTTGTACGGACTAGACCTTTTGAATGGAAGGTTATAGAGACTTGGATATAGGGTCAAATGAGAGGGTCAGGCGTGTAGATGTACATTTTAGCCGAATTCACCAAAAGGAAATTCTTCTCTTGAAAAAAAAAAAAACGTTGTCGGTTATTAATATTAGGCCTACCTTCAACATTCAGGTCTTCTTTCGGTTAAAAATTTTATATCGTCACAGAAATAAGCTAACAGGGATGCATTTGGGCTGCGCCATTGGGCAAATGGCGCAGAAAATTTTCCACGGGCGCACTTTTCGGAAAACAGTGCGCCCGTCATGGCGCACTCTTTTCCCTTGGGGCGCACTTTTTGAAAATGTATGCGCCCGACTTTTCACATGTTCTTTATATTTTTGAAAAAAAATTGATTCCCTTTTATTTGGTCAGTTTATTTTGTCGATTAAGTGCACTATGCAGGCTGGCAAGCGTCAGGGAAAATCAGGGAATTTTACAATCAATTTTAAAATCCGAGAGAATCAGGAAATCTTGCCCTTTTTGAAGAAAATCAGGGAATAATCATGTGATCATTATTTATAAGGTAAAAAAAAATCAAGGATATATGATTTTTTTGTTTGATTTTCCTGAATATTTATATAAATTATAAGTAAAGTTTTTATGATTTCCTTGATCAAATTCGCTCGCGCCTTCGGCGCTCGCATATATAAAGATTCCTTAAAAAGTTCTTGCGCCTTCGCCGCTCGGATATTGAGTAATTATAGTTATGATGTTATATATAAAGTAACAGTTTTTAGCCACGGCTTGCTATGCAAGACGTGGATTGTACCACCGCCTTTCCGTTATTGATTTAGGAG